>SJYC01071697.1:0-169589 GCA_006408675.1 Madoqua kirkii
TGGATCTCCTTGCAGTCCAAGGGACTCTCAAGAGTCTTCTCCAACACCACAGTTCAAAAGCATCAATCCTTTGGCGCTCAGCCTTCTTCACAGTCCAACTCTCACATCCATACATGACCACAGGACAAACCATAGCCTTGACTAGACGGACCTTAGTTGGCAAAGTAATGTCTCTGCTTTTGAATATACTATCTAGGTTGCTCATAACTTTTCTTCCAAGGAGTAAGCATCTTCTAATTTCATGGCTGCAGTCACCATCTGCAGTGATTCTGGAGCCCCCCAAAAAATAAAGTCTGACACTGTTTCCCCATCTATTTCCCATGAAGTGATGGGACCAGATGCCATGATCTTCGTTTTCCGAATGTTGGGCTTTAAGCCAACTTTTTCACTCTCCTCTTTCACTTTCATCAAGAGGCTTTTTAGCTCCTCTTCACTTTCTGCCATAAGGGTGGTATCACCTGCATATCTGAGGTTATTGATATTTTTCCTGGCAATCTTGATTCCAGCTTGTGTTTCTTCCAGTCCAGCGTTTCTCATGATGTACTCTGCATAGAAGTTAAATAAGCAGGGTGACAACATACAGCCTTGACGTACTCCTTTCCCTATTTGGAACCAGTCCGTTGTTCCATGTCCAGTTCTAATTGTTGCCTCCTGACCTGCATACAGATTTCTCAAGAGGCAGGTCAGGTGGTCTGGTATTCCCATCTCTTTCAGAATTTTCCACAGTTTATTGTGATCCACACAGTCAAAGGCTTTGGCATAGTCAATAAAGCAGAAATAGATGTTTTTCTGGAACTCTCTTGCTTTTTCCATGATCCAGCGGATGTTGGCAAGTTGATCTCTGGTTCCTCTGCCTTTTCTAAAACCAGCTTGAACATCAGGGAGTTCATACTTTAATATAACTTAAATCTTTTTAATTTATGCAAACTTACTTTGTGGTCCAGAATATGGTCTATCTTGGTGCATGTTCCCTGGTGCACTTGCAGAAAATAGAAATACATTATGCTGTTAGCTAGAATGCTCTATAAATGCAATCAGATCAGACTGGTCAGCGGTGTGAAGTGCTTCATACCCTTGCTGACGTTCCGTCTGCTGCTCTCAATTATTGGGAGAGACTGACGTCACTGTTATTGACTGTGGATTTGTTTCCTTGTCGTTTTCATATGTCAGTTTTGTTTCATGAAATTTAAAGCTATGTTATTAGATGCACAGAAGTTTAGAGCTGCTGTTTGCTTTTTTATTGACTTCTTTATCATTATGAAGTGACTTTCTTTATTCCTAACAACATTTTTGCTTGAAGTCTACTTTATCTGCTATTAACATATTCACACTAACTTTACTTTGATTGGTGTTAGCACAGTATATCTTTCCCTATCCATTTATTTAAAAATAAATTAATATATTTATTCCAGTTGGAGGCTAATTACAATACTGTAGTGGTTTTGCCATACACTGACATGGATCAGTCATGGGTGTACATGTGTTCCCCATCCTGAACCCCTCTCCCCATCCTTTTACACTTTGTGTATTTATAAAAGTTTGGGTTTTTTTTTTTTTGTAGGCAGCATATAGTTGGGCTTTGCTGTTTTATCCAACTTGATAATCTTGGCCTTTCAATTGGGGTATTTAGGCCATTTTCCTTTAATGTGATTACTGATATGGATAGGTTTAAGTCTGTCATCATTGCTATTTGCTTTTCACTTGTCTCATTTGTTCTTTGTTTCCACTTTTCGCTTTTTCCACTTTCTTTTGGATTAAATTATTTTAATCAATTAATCAACCGATTTTTTACAGTTTCATTGAAAAATAATAGACATACATCACTGTGTAAGTTCAAGGTGCACAGTATGATGACTTAATTTACACATAGTGTGAAAAGATTATCACAATAGGTTTAGCTAACATACATCTCATAAAGATACAATAAAAAAGAAAGAAGAAAAAAAGGAAAAAAATTTTCTCCTTGTGATGAGAACTTAGAATTTACACTCTTAACAACTTTCCTTTGTTATATAGCAGTGTTAGCTATCTATAGTCATAATGTTACAGCTGACTGATTTTTTAAACAATTTAAATATTCTGTTAACTTGTCTGACTCACTCATTAAACCTTAAATTATCTAAAGGTAAAGAACATGTTCTATCTGATTTTATATTTCAATTAACTAGTAGATTGCTGAGCATATACTTAACAATACATGTTTACTAAATACATTTACTCATTAAAATTTTTTTATTTAGGATTATAGAGGATATAAGTGATTCCCAATCCAGAAACTACCATTTTACTTTACTGCTATTTTATCTATTACTTTCCTCAGAGCCCAGCTGGCTCAGAGAAAAATGACTCCATCTACAGCAAAGGAGATTCCATTCTTGGGTATGTGATTAGTTCAGAAAGAGACTGAAGAATAGAAACAAAGTTTGCTGGATACATCTCTTCCTCCTGAGAGAAACACATGAAATTTCCCCTCTTCCACTAGAGGTGAATGAGGAAGCAAGCAGTCCTGACAGCTAGTCAGCGTCCAATCTTACCGACTAGTTTAGGATGCAGGTGACAATGACAGAAGAGGAAAAACGCAAAGGGCTGGGCCACTCACAGAGTTATGCCACAAAGCCAAAAATCCCTCAGCCTACCAACAGACTCTGTGTGTGAGCCAGGAAACGTCTGTACCGTCCTTACACCTTAAGTCGGTTTGACTTAGTTTCCTGCTATGGGCAGACAAATGCATACCAAGTTACATGAACAGCAAACTGCCACACACTGCTCTAGAAACTGGAGGCTACATCAGTGAACAGATAAGGCCTCCGCTCTCAAGAAGCTTACATTCTACAGGAACACAACAGTCCAAACACATAACTGCACCACATAATTTCAGACAGTTAAGTGCTATGAGAAAAATAAAAGAGATGTAACCGGGACTAAATGGGTTAAGTTAGTTTACTCAAAGAAGATATGGAAGGCATCTGAGTTGAGATGTAAATGAGGTAAAGAAGCCAGTCGTGAGAAAATCTGGAGCCAGAGGGTTATGGGAAAAGGGAACAGCCAGTACAAAGGTCACAAGGGAGAAGAAGTTTAGTGTTTTGAGAAATATGAGGTTCACTCTTGCTTGAGCACAGAGAACAGCCACGAGAGATCAACAGGTGTAGACAGGAATACGAGCCGTATCAACAAATTTAGATTTTATTCAAAGTACAATGGAAAACCACTATAGGTGTTTGAGTCATCACCTGATTTGTTTTAAAGGACCCTTCTGATGAATGAACTTTCACATTCCATATATCTGAATACTAAAAAGTTACTTGCCTAGTAGCACAGACGGTAAAGAATTTGCCTGCAATGCAGGAGAGATCCAGGTTCAATCCCTGGGTCACAGACCATGGGATCACAAAGAGTCAGTCATGACTGAGCAATTAACACACACAAGAAAGTTAACTTCAGTCTATTTTACATAACAGTGTATTTTGCCCCAAATAGCAATACTTAGGATGCACTTAATATATGGCAAATACTACACAAAGCTTATAATGTTGATATAGTCTCTCATACCAAGCATGAATTCCATATTATCTTGAAATTAGATTTTCTTAGGAAAAAGAATAAAATGAGGGAACTAGTAAAGAAACAGAGATACCTATTACATTGTCATTTCTATCCTAAATTCTCTAGGTAACATCTGAAACTCACAGATTTAATTTTTTTCTTAAGCATAACATGACTGAGAGGCATCTGGTAAACTTATAACCACAGTTCAGTCATTTAGTCTTTGCTCAGGCAAGTGTTTCAGCCCTGTTCTAACACAAGTATTTGGATTTTTCCAAGAGCTGATGTCAGGGCTTTTCACAGAGACAGAACAGCATTTACAGGCCAGAGAAGGAAAAAGGGTTTCCCCAGCAGTTAAGCTCAATGTGGCCTTTGTACTGTTCCACTGCTAATGGCAGGAAGACCCTGGTAGATAAAGCTATTTTAGTTCCTGAAAAAAATTCTACCCTGGAAGGGTGAAAGAGAGTGAACGGAGGGAATCCAGTTTAGTTTTACAACAGTGCTCAAACCCAAATTTAAACATGCTCAACATCAAAACAAGTATTTCTGAATGAGAAAAATTGTTTTGCTGAAGTTGTATGTTAAAGAGGAGATAAACTGGCTGGAAATAAGCATAAATTAAAGAGGTAAAGAACAACAAAGTAAGCTGGTCTGTACTTCCTGAGGCCAGATTCCCTGAAAAATATTTATTTGGGAAGAATATTAGTTGAGGAACATTCAATACCTTCAGGTTCACTTGGTAGTTAAAAACTATGCTAGGTAGACTGCTCCAAATATAATGCCCTCCATTATCCATTATAAGAATAATCATTAACAATGGAAACCATGATAATATTAGCTAAAACTTATTTGAGTAGTAGTTTTACTTAAGTACTTACCATATGCCAATCTCTGCATTAAGTATTTTACATATATATATTAGTTAACTATATTCTAACAAAGATTCAAAGAGATAAATATTATTTTTAGCTTCATTTTATAGTAGAAAAATGTGAGATGCAAACAAGCTAAATAACTTATACAAGTTATATAACTAGTAGATGGAGGACTTTTGACTGAAAACCCTCTAGTCTCACTAGAGCCCCTGCTCTCAACCTCTAGATTACTATCTTCCAACAAAACATTATCTTTCTTTTGTACAGTTTTTCTTTTTACAGTTAACCAAAAGTTTTCACATGAGTGAGGAGCAGAAAACTAGATCTGGTATAACTACAAAATATTTAGTTAGAAAGGCATTTATACCATTTATTCCTTTTAGGCAAAGATAAGCCAATATAAACTGGTTACAAAATAATTCCCATTCATACAGAATCTGTGTTCCCAAATCTCAAAGTCTGGTTGAGAATTTTGTTAATATCTATTTGCCAAGAGGGCAACTTGCCAAAGTCTCATCTGAAGAAAAATCTGTTTCCACCTAAAAGTGGAATGTTCTCAGAAATCTCTCATTCCTTCAATAAACATGCATTAAACTCCACGTAAAGGTGGAAAAGAAAAGCAGTTTTACTGTACTAGGCTTCCTCAACACTAAAATAAGAGGGGACAAAAAATCCATCTTCTCCATGAAAGAGTACATGAGTATAACCTTAAACCACTAACTACTTGTCATATCTATTAAATTCTTGATCCACACCAAGAAAGTCTTCAGTAGACCTGAACAGGAAACAGGTCTCCCTAAACCTAGGATCACAGTTGCAAACCCAGACCTCACTGTTCTAGAGCCTTGTTCTTAACTACTATGCTTCACAGGTATAAAAAGGATCAAAAATACATTTTTTAAAATTCTGAAAAATACAGAATAATTCTAATCTGAAGATGGAAGGATACAATCACACTATAAAAACAGACATAAATTAAAATAAATGACCCTAACACATATACTGCAACTGGGTTTACAACTCAGCTACTCTGTTTACTATCTAATCTTAAGCAAGTTCCTTAATCTTTCTGTGACTTAGCTTCTTTTGTTGGAGCAATTACAGGCATATGTTACATGCACAGTAAATGTTAGCTGTTATTAACTATTCCATCTTCCTGTTTGTTACCTATTCTTCTTTTTCTGTTCGTGTTCAGAAGGTCTGTGTGGCTCACACCAAGTTCTTCAAGTCACAGAGTTCTCTGCGCTGTGTTCTGGTGGCAGTTATAAAAATTTAAGATTTTTAAACAAAGAGCTACACGAGCACCTAGACAAGAAAAATTAAGTTATGTGTAAATGGATAAGATTAAGTTACTAGTCTCAAGATTTCTCCACAATAAGACTCCCTATGCTAGAAGCTATGACTCCACTGTGAGAAGAGAAAATATACAATGAAGTACTTTGGAACACAGTACTCAGTTTTTTGAAGCATTTATTTGTTGATCTATCACCCACCCCACCCCTAACTTGCAAGAATATAAATTCTATGATGTAAGCATCTCTGGTTCACCCCTGTATTTCAGGACAGTACTAGGCACAGAGTAGGTGCTCAATAAATAACTGAAACAGTGTCAGACTTTATTTTGGGGGGCTCCAAAATCACTGCAGATGGTGACTGCAGCCATGAAATTAAAAGACGCTTACTCCTTCGAAGAAAAGACCAACCTAGATAGCATATTTAAAAGCAGAGACATTACTTTGCCAACAAAGGTCCATCTAGTCAAGGCTATGGTTTTTCCAGTGGTCATGTACGGATGTGAGAGCTGGACTATGAAGAAAGCTGAGTGCCGAAGAAGTGATGCTTTGGAACTGTGGTGCTGGAGAAGACTCTTGAGAGTCCCCTGGACTGCAAGGAGATCCAACCAGTCCATTCTGAAGGAGATCAACCCTGGGATTTCTTTGGAAGGACTGATGCTAAAGGTGAAACTCCAATACTTTGGCCACCTCATGTGAAGAGCAAACTCATTGGAAAAGACCCTGATGCTGGAAGGGATTGGGGGCAGGAGGAGAAGGGGACGACAGAGGATGAGATGGCTGGATGGTATCACCAACTCGATGGACATGAGTTTGGGTGAACTCCGGGAGTTGGTGATAGACAGGGAGGCCTGGAGTGCTACAATTCATGGGGTCGCAAAGAGTCGGACACGACTGAGCGACTGACCTGAATGAAAGACAGTAGACATTGTCAGATGGACTTCCTGTACCTTCTGGGCCCTAAGCAACTGCCATCTAGACATGTCCATTTAGATATCTCTCTGGCACCTCAAATTCAATACATCTAAAACTGAATTCTTACTCTGCCTCTCAAAACCTGCTTCTCCATCTCAATAAATAGACCACCATCCACTTAGCTAATTCAGTCAGATCTAGAAGTCATTAATGACAACCTTCTTCCCTGGGGGCCAACATCCAATATACCAACTCTCCATTCATCCAGTGATATTTATTGAGCACTACCTGTATATCACGCACTACTTTAGAGACTGAAGACACAAAATAAATGTCACTATTTTCAAGGAGTTAACATTCATCATCACATTCCAGTGATCTGACCCTCCACACATATTTCCAATTTGTCTATTTCTGACCTTCACCATTGCTAGCTTACGGCTAGCCATCTCATCTCAAACCAAGACTATTGCACTAGTGGCCTGCCACTTCTACTCCTGCACACATCCTTCATTTTCCCAAACAACAGCCATATAATTTCAAAACACAAATCTTAGCATGTTCCTCCCTTGTTTAAATTATTTCCCATTGCATCTGGGGGGGTGGGGTGGGAGGGGGACATCCAAACACCAAACATGACATGCAAGGCCTAAATATAAAACATAGCTCTTGTTACCTTTCTAATCTCAACTTTACCACCCTCTCCTGCTCTTTCCCTATGCTCCAGTCACAGTGGCCTACCTTTATTGCTTCATATGCATGCTTCCTGCCGAAAGGATTATCTTGCAATCTGCTCTGAGCCACTCTCCCAACCCACCCAACTCCTGAGTATACTTCAGGTCTCTGCTTAAAGGTTGCTACCACAGAAAGGCCTTTCCTGACCTCAGTTTCCAATTTAAATTAAGCTCCTCCTGTTATACTGTCTCCCATAATTAACCTTGTTCTCTCTTAGTTTACCACATTTTTAAATTATTTAATTATTTTGTATTCAACGTTATTCTATATAATTAGACATCTCCATAAGTACAAAATAAATCCACTACCTGGTTAGGTCCTCAAAATGTTCAGTAAATATTTGCTGAATGAATTAATAACTCAACCAAAGAATCAAGAAGAGAAATTCTAAGCAAGGGAAAAAGCATATGCTGATGCGCTTGGAGAAAATTTAAGTGGCTCAGTATGGCTGGAACATGGGGATTGGGTGGGAAGAGAGTAAAGATGTCTGGGGAGACAAACAGTAGCCAGATCAAAAGGCGTCTATATATCATACAAAGGAATTTAAACTTCGATTTCAGCTTCTATAGGTATTGAATATTTTAGACTATGAGACTCTCTGGAGAGGGTTTCAAAAGAGGTCTGCAATATTCTCCCTCCAAAGAACCACTGCTGAAGACAATGCAGGTACACTAATAGACTATAAGCCAGGCAGTAGTATGATCCACTATGCACTTTAGAAATACTCCCTTGCAAATAACACGATGAATGGGCAGCAAAGATATGAAACTGGGGGCTGGAAAACTAATTAGAAAATAACAGCATTTCTAGATTAAAAAATGATGAAAAGTACAATAACAAAGCCAAGAGGAATAGAGGCTAAACACCAAAAATAATACTATGTAAATAAGCATGGAAGTTCCAGCAAATTTAGGGGAAAAGGAGGGAAAGGAACTCCAAGAAGTCTGGCTTAGAAAAAACATTTAATTGTGCCACTCACAATGGAAAGAAATGCAAGAGCAGGTTTGGGAAGTAAGCAGTTTTATGTTAGCCAAGGTACCTGCAGGATATCGTAGGGGTTACGTGTCTACAAAGGACTGGAGTTCAGAGAGGAGACTGATCTGGCAATTCCAGATCAGGATGACATCAGCATGAGAGCAGATATCATGGAAGTAGATGAGACTCCCCAAGAAATTAACTTATCATCTATAAAATGTAAAAGTGGTTAGAGAAATCTAAATCAAAATATACTGCTCCATTAATATGAGTTTAGTCATTATTACTGACTTTTATGGAATCAAAAAATCCATAAACTTGTGAAGAAATAATTTTAAAGGACACATTCTTATATTTTTAAATTCAAATCTATGTCACAATTACATAGCAGAAAAAATACTAAAACTGTCTAGTTATGATGTCCCTTGCAATGCCAGATTACTGGCAGTGATAGAATTCATCTGTTTAAAAGACTATTGTATTGAAAAATACTCCAAACCCTTTCTTCTTAAAAAATGTGACCTCTGCTACTTAAAAAAAAGTTCTATTTGTGCAAGTGGTATCAATTTCATTTCTCACATTCATTGAAAGTCTAACCTGATAAATGGCATCTATAAAATATCCTACAACTAACATCATGCTTAAGGTAAAAAAAAGGAAAGCTTTCCCCCTAAGATTAGGAACAGGACAGGGATGCTTCCTCTAATCACTTTTACTCAACACTGTACTATCCTAGCCAGTGCAGTATGGCAAGAATAAATGTAAGTATCCAGGTTGGAAAGCAAGAAGTACAGCTGTCTTTACTCACACTACATGATGATCAATATAAAAAACTCTATGAAATCCACAAAAAAGCTACCAGAACTAATTAATAAGCTTAGCAAGGCTGTAGATTCAAAATCAATAATTAATTGTATAACTGTAAATTATATTAACAATGGAAATTAATATTGAGAAGACAGTACCATTTACAATAGCATCAAAATATTAAATACATAGGGTGTGTGTGCTGTGCACTTAATCATGTCCAACTCTTTGTGACCCCCATGGACTATAACCCAGCAGGCTCCCCTGTCCATGAGATTTTCCAGGCAAGAATACTGGAGGGGGTTGCCACTTCCTCCTCTAGGGGGTCTTCCTGACCCAGGGCCTGAAGCCGCATCTCTTGCACCTCCCTCATTGGCAGGCATTTTCTTTACCACTAGCACCACCTTTGTCTCTCTGACAAAAGATACATAAGACCTGCAAATGGAAAACTAGAAAAATATGGCTGAGAAAAAGTAAGGCTGAAATAGAGTGATATATTGTATTCATGGACTGGAAAACTCAATGTTGTTAAGATGTCATTTTAGCAACACTGATTCAACAAATTTACAGATTCAACATAATACCAATTAAATTCCCAACACACTTTTTTTTTTTTCCAGTAATCGACAAACTGACTCTAATGTTTATACAGAAATGCAAAGAACCTAAACAGGCCAACAACTCTGATAACGAAGAACAGAGTTAAAGGATTAACTCTACTTGATTTCAAGACTTATTATAAAGCTACAGTAGTGCAGATAGCGTGATACTGGGGTCAAGACAGACAAAGAAATTGACAGAACAGAAGAGACTCCCAGGTGGCACTAGCAGTAAAGAGCCCGCCAGCCACTGCAGGAGATGTAAGAGACTCAGGTTTGATCTCTGGGTCAGGAAGATCCCCTGGAGGAGGGCATAGCAAGCCACTCCAATATTCTTGCTTGGAGAATTCCATGGAAAGAGGAGCTGGGCAGGCTGGGATCGCAAGGAGTCGGACATGACTGAAGTGACTTAGCCCACATATATATGAACAGCTGATTTACAACAAAGGTTTAAAGGGAATTCAGTGGAGGAAAAACATTTTTTAAAAAGAAATAGTGCTGGAATATCTGGATATTCATATGCCCAAATATATACTTCAATTTATACCTCAAGCCATATTTTTAAATTATTCAAAATGTACCACAGACCTAAAACTAGACTTAAAACTATAAAACTTCTAAAATCAAACTCCAGAAAAATACTGGTTAGGGAAATATTTCTTGGCAGAGGGATTTACCTCCTTTGAAGTGAAGTGAAGGTCGCTTAGTCATGTGGGACTCTTTGTGACCCTATGGACTATACACTCCATGGCATTCTCCACGCCAGAATACTGGAGTGGGTACTTCTCCAGGGGATTTTCCCAACCCAGTGATAGAACCCAAGTCTCCCACACTACAGGCAGATTCTTTACCAGCTGAGCCACAAATATTTCTTAGCTATACCAAAAGCAAAACCCATAAAAGAAAATACTGACCACTGAGATTCAAGGTTAAAAAACTTCTGATCTTTGAAATGTAAACTACATCTCAAATAAGCTTTTTAGAAAGAGAGAGAAAACTGAGCAAATGAAGACAAATCACAGACTGGGACAAAATGTTTCCAAATCATATATAATAAGGGACTCTTATAACTTAGTATTAAAAGACACTTGTAAAAGAATGAAACTAGAACACTTTCTAACACCATACACAAAAATAAACTCAAAATGGATTAAAGATCTAAACGTAAGACCAGAAACTATAAAACTCCTAGAGGAGAACACAGGCAAAACACTCTTCGACATAAATCACAGCAGGATCCTCTATGACCTACCTCCCAGAATACTGGAAATAAAAGCAAAAATAAACAAATGAGACCTAATTAAAATTAAAAGCTTCTACACAACAAAGGAAACTATAAGCAAGGTGAAAAGACAGCCTTCAGACTGGGAGAAAATATAGCAAATGAAGCAACTGACAAACAACTAATCTCAAAAATACACAAGCAACTCCTGCAGCTCAATTCCAGAAAAATAAACAACCCAACCAAAAACCGGGCCAAAGAACTAAACAGACATTTCTCCAAAGAAGACATACAGATGGCTAACAAACACATGAAAAGATGCTCAACATCACTCATTATCAGAGAAATGCAAATCAAAACCACAATGAGGTACCATTTCACGCCAGTCATACACAAAAATAAACTCAAAATGGATTAAAGATCTAAACGTAAGACCAGAAACTATAAAACTCCTAGAGGAGAACACAGGCAAAACACTCTTCGACATAAATCACAGCAGGATCCTCTATGACCTACCTCCCAGAATACTGGAAATAAAAGCAAAAATAAACAAATGAGACCTAATTAAAATTAAAAGCTTCTACACAACAAAGGAAACTATAAGCAAGGTGAAAAGACAGCCTTCAGACTGGGAGAAAATATAGCAAATGAAGCAACTGACAAACAACTAATCTCAAAAATACACAAGCAACTCCTGCAGCTCAATTCCAGAAAAATAAACAACCCAACCAAAAACCGGGCCAAAGAACTAAACAGACATTTCTCCAAAGAAGACATACAGATGGCTAACAAACACATGAAAAGATGCTCAACATCACTCATTAGCAGAGAAATGCAAATCAAAACCACAATGAGGTACCATTTCACGCCAGTCAAAATGGCTGCAATCCAAAAATCTACAAGCAATAAATGCTGGAGAGGGTATTGAGAAAAGGAACCCTCTTACACTGTTGGTGGGAATGCAAACTAGTACAGCCACTATGGAGAACAGTGTGGAGATTCCTTAAAAAACTGGAAATAGAACTGCCTTATGACCCAGCAATCCCACTGCTAGGTATACACACCGAGAAAACCAGAATTGAAAGAGACACGTGTACCCCAATGTTCATCGAAGCACTGTTTATAATAGGCAGGACATGGAAGCAACCTAGATGTCCATCAGCAGATGAATGGATAAGAAAGCTGTGGTACATACACACAATGGAGTATTACTCAGCCCTTAAAAAGAATACATTTGAATCAGTTCTAATGAGGTGGATGAAACTGGAGCCAATTATACAGAGTGAAGTAAGCCAGAAAGCAAAACAATACAGTATACTAATGCATATATATGGAATTTAGAAAAATGGTAACGATAACCCTGTATGTGAGACAGCAAAAGAGACACAGATGTATAGAACAGTCTTTTGGACTCTGTGGGAGAGGGAGAGGGTGGGATGATTTGGGAGAATGGCATTGAAACATGTATAAGATCATATAAGAAATGAATTGCCATTCCAGGTTTGATGCAGGATACAGGATGCTTGGGGCTGGTGCACTGGGATGACTCAGAGGGATGGTACAGGGAGGAGGTGGGAGGGAGGTTCAGGACGGGAAATACGTGTATACCCATGGCGGATTCATGTTGATGTATGGCAAAACCAATACAATACTGTAAAGTAATTAGCTGCCAATTAAAATAAATTTAAATTTAAAAGAATAGTAATAAAATAAAATGTAAAAAAAAAAGAGAGAACATAATTAAAAACAAGATTTGACTGGATAATCCATGAAAGAAAACACACAGATGGTAAATAACATAAAAAGATGCTCAACATCACTGGTCATGAGTTGAAATGCAGATAAAAACCACAATGACACCATGACATACCGCTAAAATGGCTGAAATTAAAAAGACTAACAGTACCAGGCATTGGTGAGGCTTTGGAGCAACTAGAACTTTACTGGTAGGAACATAATAGGATGAAATCGCTTTAGGAAACATTTCAGCAGTTTCTGAAAGAGTTAAATACTACACTCTTACCTTATAACTCAGCCATTCCACTCCCACGTGAAATGAAAATATATGTCCATACAGAGACTTATATGTCCAAAGCAAATCTATTCTTACTAGTCCCAAACTTGAAAATAACCCAAATGTCATCAACAGATAAATGGGTAAACAAACTGTGGTATATCCATATGCTGGAATATTATTCAGGAATAAAATGGTATGAACTATTGATATACATGGTCAAATTTTAAAGTAATTATGTAGAATGCAAGAAAAATAAGAAAAAAAATCACACACTGTAAAATTTCAGTTATATAAAATTCAGGAAAATGCAAGCTAAACGACAAAAAGCAAGAAAATACAAACTAATCTATAATGATACCATCAGTGGATACCTGATGTGTGGGGAGGGCTAGGAGGGAAAAATTACAAAAGCTACAAAGAAACATGGGATGATGGATATGTATATTACCATCATGTGGCAGACAGCTTCCAGTTGTGTATATATATATCAAAACCTATCAAATTTTATACTTTAATCATATACAGTCTATTATACATCAATTTTACCTCAATAAAGCTACTGAAATCTCAGAAAGCCTAACATTCAAATGAACCAAAACTACCAGTAAACATAATGTCACACTTTATGAAAAAATTTTGAAGTAAAAGACTTAGTAGTCTGAATATTTTCTACCCATTATAAATTAGTAACATTTGAAAGGACACATAAGTTAACAAATAAACCAAAAAGGAACTTTGGTACTGTGTTTTTCTTTGTGTATATGAAAATTTCTAACAATACTTTAGCATTTTAAAATAGAATACTGGGTAAAACTATGATTGTGAAGTTCTATACTATCAATAATTTTGCATGGGGAAATTCCAGCATATATAAATTTACTTCCCTAAACTCAATTGCTATAGGTTTTCTTTTTCTTCAAAATTCTCCTTACAGGGTCATGATAATAGTAAAATGAACAATATTAACCCCAAGGGAATCTATTGATATTAAAAACTATTTAGTTACTTCTATATCTTATCTACGTACTATGAAAGTATATCATTCATTCATTCAATAAATGAATTTACCATAGTCAGGCACTGGTTTAGGTCCTTGCATTGTATTTGGCAGAAACAGAGAAGGGAGACAATAAACAATGACTTAATGAAAAAAAAGTACACTGTAATATATTAGAAGGTGATATGCATTACGGATATCTCCTGGAGAAAAAGGAAAGCAGGTTATAAAGGAGCAGGAATGGAAACATATTTACAATAAAAACTTGAAAGAAACACTATTTGTTTCCATAAGCCACATATGAAAATCTCTTACATGGAATACAATCATATAAGGTTAGAAGTGGACTTTAAGTGACCTAGTCCAACCTTCACTCTTTATAAAATATGATGCTAAACTTTTTATCCAATTACTCAATTCCTAAGAGAGATTAGGATCTCTATCTCCTGCTCACTCTACCAGCATCACTCTTCATGATGTCAAATATTTGTGATATAATGTTTCAATACACCCACATCAAAACCATGAAAAGAGTTTCTGAGCTTGACCTGGGCTTCATCACCTTATGGTTTGTTACTTATGATGAATTACTTAACCTTTCAAAATATAAACTCCCTCATCCATGAAAGCAATGGCACCCCACTCCAGAACTCTTGCCTGGAAAATCCCATGGACGGAGGAGCCTGGTAGGCTGCAGTAGTCCATGGGGGTTGCTAACAGTCAGACACAACTGAGTGGCTTCACTTTCACCTTTCACTTTCATGCATTGGAGAAGGAAATGGCAACCCACTCCAGTGTTCTTGCCTGGAGAATCCCAGGGACAGGGCAGCCTGGTGGGCTGCCATCTATGGGGTCGCACAGAGTCAGACAGGACTGAAGTTACTTAGCAGCAGTAGCAGCATCCATGAAAGAGGGATAGTGCTAATTTTGTGACAAGGTTGTTTTGAGATTAAATGCAGTGAGTGCTCATGAGTGCTCGGTTGCTCAATAATATTAAGACTCTTCTGTGACTCTATGGACTGTAGCCTGTCAGGTTCCTCTGACAATACGATTTTCCAGGCAAGAAAGAATACTGGAGTGGGTTGCCATTTCCTCCTCCAGAGGACCTTCCTCACCTAGGGATGGAAAACAAGTCTCCGGCATATCCTGCATTGGCAGGCGGGTTCTTTACCAATGAGCCACCTGGGAATCCCTTAAATATAATAGCTTATGTAAAATACCCACGCGTCAGTATATAAGTATACATGTGTTAAGTTGCTTCAGTTGCGTCCAACTCTTTGTGACCCTATGAACTCTAGCTTGCCTGGCTCCTCTGTCCATAGGATTTTCCAGGCAAGAATACTGGAGAAGATTGGCATGCACTCCTCCAGGGGATCTTCCTGACCCAGGGATGGAACCTACATCTCTGTGTCTCCTTCATGGGCAGGTGGATTCTTTGCCACTAGTGCCACCCAGAAAGCCCATATACATATATAACCAATAGGTGTTTTCTAGCACACACACACACACATAGTACACCATATGCATAGGTTTTTTATACTCTCTACTATGCTATAAATCGTGTTTACATTTAAAGTACTGAAAATTATGTAAACATTCAATAAGTATTTATTAATTTTTCAGTATTCTGAGGAATCAAGCAACTTTCAAAATGTGGCAAATAGTATGATAACTCATACCACTATGAGGAAGATAATCAAATTAACTGAAAGCTTCAGACTATGCTTAAAAATGTTTTTGGTCTTTCTTCTAAATAGAGATGTCTGTAGTACTAAACATGTCTTAGTATCATAAATTGGGTCTTTCTATTTACAACAAAACAACTTCCACCATAAAAACACCTTCAGGAGAAAACAAAAATGCCTGCAGCATTTTATAGCACTTTTGCTTTTCACATTCATGCCCATGCTCATGTATTTACAGAAACGAATGCAAAAAAAAAAATCAGAATTGCAATTCCAATATCATCATATAGTAATCTGGCTGCTTCTTCATATTTATAACCAACATTTTAGCTGACAAAAGCAAAAAATACCACAAACTGAACAAAGGATAAAATCATTCAAACAGATAAGTGTTTGGTGTCATGGATATCACCATTTCCAAATGAGTGTATATTTCAATTTAGCTTCAAATGGAAAAACAGTCATGAAGATTACTCTGTAAAACCATTCCCCTCCCCCACTATAGATTTAATCCCTGCCCCCTCTTATACTCCTTCCAAGACCTCTTAGGTATCGAAGGGAATCAACCAACCTGAAGCTTCAGATAATTAAATCACAGTTTACAGAATAATAAATCAGAGTCTCTAGCTAAGATTCAAGAAGAGTTTTGTCAATTCAGCTCTAAAAAGGTAACAGAAGGATGCTGCTTCCTCTCCTGAATAAAAATATCCCTGCAATGCTGAATGCTAAAACCTTTGTTCTCAAGCTAAGCAATTAAAGTACAGGTTTTTAAAACTAGGAATTTTCTTCCTTTAGGTCAAATTAGTCTTTTTAAAACATGAAAAAACCTTCAAAGCTATTTAAAGAGTAATGAACAATGTAATATGCCCTTTTCCTTTCTAATTTTATTCTTGTTATAAGTACATCCCTTTCAGTAAAGCTAGTTTTCTACCATTTTGCTACATTTCACACACCACCGAGAAAACAAAGACCGCACTAGATTACCTGGATCACCGGACAAATCAGCAGACAAGTAAAAGCTCAAAAGGCTCGTTTCCATGGAGCAGAGGAGAAAGAAATCCTCAGTAAAACACCACTCCCTTGGCATTCCTAGGCTTCTCCTTTATACGCACTCGACATCCTTGGGAAGGCATTTGTCGGATGATTTTATTGACCACAAGAGGGATGATAGAAGAAACTCCACCTCTTCTCCACCCCCAATCATCCACTATCAACTGAAGCCCAGTACTGTGCTGCTCATGGAAATGCAAAGAACAGCATCCACATCCACATACAGTTCCGAAACATTACACTGTAAAATTATATAAATGATTAAAATTAAAAAAGCAAAGATGTAGTTGGCAATATGTGAAGGGGGTAGGCCAAGCAGCTCTCAAAAATTAAAAATACTTGCAAAAGATCCAATTCTAGAGCCACAAAAAAATTAATTTTCTTCAGAATTTCCTGGATAGCATATGATTTTTAGAAGAACATCTAGTGTCTCTATCAAAAATGGAGGTCCTTGTATCTTAAAATTTTCTTTTGCCATTGCTCCTTTCCTGCAAGCTAACTAAACCAAGTAAGTTAGGATTAAACAAAAAAACCTCTCTTTTTGTTGATAGTGTGATCCCCTTCAAAGGTAATCTGGAATAGGAGGTCAAGGGTAGGGGTGGGAGGGTGAAAGAGGAACAGATAAAAATGGGAGGAAAAATATTTTCTGACCCAATAAACCTAATTAAGTTTGTGAACAAGGCTGAAAGGACTGAAATTTCTTCATGCTACTTTGTCTATTTGTGTTTGATTACTGTAAACCTGCCCTGGTCTCTAAATATGCCCCAGGCGCTATGATGTCTGGCACTCTGTTAACTAGCATCCCTGCCATTTACACTAGAAGCAGGGAGGGACAAGAGACACACTCATTCAATCTAATCCCTAGAACCTGTATAATTTTGCTGTAACTAATTTTTTCCAAACACACTGCTCCCTAACAAATACATTGCCACACTAAGACGACTCATTACCCTCTAATTTCCTTTTCTGTGAGCTTCCCTTGTGGCTCAGCTGGTAAAGAATCTGCCTGCAACGCAGGAGACCTGAGTTTGATCCCTGGGTTGGGAAGATTCCCTGGAGAAGGGAAAGGCTACCCACTCCAGCATTCTGGCCTGGAGAATTCCAGGGGGGGTCGCAAAAAGTCGGGCACAACTAAGTGACTTTCACTTCATTTTCTGAAATATCAACCTAATTTGATAATTTGGAAAACATAGTTTCTGAGATTAATACATTATAAATGAATAAAAAACACACTCTTTGTTCTGTAAAACATTTGGATATATCTAATTACAAGTTCAGTTCAGTCGCTCAGTTGTGTCTGACCCTTTGTGATCCCATGAACCACAGCACGCCAGACGTCTTAATACCCAGTAATCAGTTCATTCACATAAATTATAGACCAGAGTTCTGTGAATTTATGGACAAATTTACAGAACCTCAGAACCGTAATTAGTGATCTATGAAGAATCATCTTCTAAAAACGCACACTTTGGCAAATGTAACTTCTAAAAAATAAAGAAGAACCCAAAGGCTGGATAAATGAGTAGATTTTACAGACTTTCTAGAGATTGACCTTAATACTCTGTGGACAATATTAAACAACAGATATACTAAACTTATTGTTTCTAAGTACTTAATAGTGAAGTAGTGATATGATTTACCATATAACCATATAACCCAGAGATCACACTCTTAGGTATTTACCCAGATGATGTGAAAATTTATGTTCATAAAAAAAACCTGTCCATGGATGTTTATAGCAGCTTTACTCATAATTGCTGAAAAGTAAAAGTAATCAGAATAATCTTCATGGGGGAAAGATTAAATAAACTTATGATTCATCCACACAATGGAATATTAATAATTTTAAAAGAATGAAGTATTAATTCATAAAACTATGAATAAATCTTAATGGTCTATGTTCAAGAAGTGTAAGTAAGCGTTAGTCGTTCAGTTGTGTCCAACTCGCTGCGATCCCATGGGCTGTAGCTCACCAGGCTCCTCTGTCCATGGAATTTTGCAGGCAAGAATACTGGAGTGGGGTGCCATTCCCTTCTCTAGGGGATCTTCCCAACCCAGGGATCGAACCAGGTCTCCCACATAGCAGGTAGATTCTTTACCATCTGAGCTACAGGGAGGAACTAAGAACTGTTCAAGAACTTAGACGAAAAATCTAAAGATTTTAATATCATTCCATTCACAAGAAACTCTGGAAAATGCAAAAATTAAAAACAGATAAGACAAAAAACAGATTAACAGTTACTACGGATCAGGGGAGGGGAGAGTGGCTGACTGCAAAGGGGACACACAAGGGCACACTTCAAGAGCACAGGCTCTGCTCTGCGTAACGCTAGGTTGGTGGACACATGACTCAACTCCTCTGTCAAAACCCACAGAATTGCACCTTAGGAAGAACGGACTTCACTTAATGCTGACCATGCAACAGCAAAAACCATCAATCATACTGCTGGAAGATTCCAAGATGAAATGTGGGCTGTGACAAATGAATCTAACTGCATTACAAATTAGCACATACCTGCACCAAAAGGGTCGGGGGTGGAGCTGACCTAACAAACTGTGGAAAACAGTGTTTCGATTGGAAACACTGCACTCTAAATGGAACATTCGTTTCTTGTGGGCATAGGGATTAACAGTTCTGAAACAGCTTTTCATGTAAACTGGAGTTGAACAAATAAGTAAATGGATAATGGACGGTCAGAGCCAGGTCTCTCATTGTCAGACAGGAAGGAAAGATAGAGTGAACCCTGTGGTACTGGATTGAAATCAATTTTCCTTACAGAAGCATTCCAAATCAAAGCTACAGATACTTCTCTCTCAAGTGTGGACTGAGACAAGTGACTTGCTTCAAAATAGTAGATGGAAAGAGAAAAGAGTCACTTTATAGAGTGGAGAAACCTGGCAAACACTACCTTAGCCAAGTGGTCCAGGTCAATCCCATCAGTGATGCTCTATGAATGGCATGTAGACATCACATACCCTTGTGTGAGATGAAGTGAAAAGAGGACTTGGTCTCTGGGTATTCTTTCCACAAATGCATAACTCTAATGGGACACAGCAGCAGCATACCCAGGCTGAAGAGTATTTTAAAAATACCCAGCCAGCACTCCTCAAGGCTGTTAAGGCTGAAAAACAAGGTAAACCTGAGGAGCTGTCACAAACCAGAAGAGACTGGGGAAACAAGAAAACTAAATGCAGTGTGGTGTCCTGGAACAGCCTGAGACCATTACTGGAAAATCTGGTGAGATCCAAATAAAGTCTGTAGTTAACTTTAGTTAATATCAGTGTCAATTTCTTTGTTCTGACAAATGTATCACAGATGTTAACAATGAGGAAAACTAGGTATGAGGTATATGGGAACTCTTTATACTATCCAAAACTTTCCCTTAAATCTAAATTTATTCCAAAATAAGGAGGCTATTGAATAGTTAGTCTATGATGCTAGAAGTCAGAACAGTAAGCACTCTAAGGTAGTGACTTCAACTGTTGGTTTAAAATATTCCCACAAATATTATGTTAGGCTTACATGACCTCACTGGTGAATTATCACACCCACGTAAAGAGAGATAAAATCCTACACCTACTCTTTCTGAAAACAGATGATAACTCCCAATTCATTTTCTAAGCCCAACATTACCCTGACATCAAAACAAGGCAATGACATTACAAGAAAATGAAAAATCAATATCCTTTATGAACACAGATGTAAAATTTTTCATCAAAATACTAGCAAATGGCTAAAAACACATGAAAAGATGCTTGACAGCGCTCATTATTAGAGAAATGCAAATCAAAACTACAATGAGATATCACCTCATACCAGTCAGAATGGTCATCACCAAAAGTCTACAAACAATAAATGCTGGAGAGGGTGTGGAAAAAAGGGAACTCTTGCACTGTTGGTGGGAATGTAAGTTGAAACAGCCACTATGGAAGACGGTATATAGATTCCTTAAAAACCTAGGAATAAAACCACCATATGACCCAGCAGTCCCACTCCAAGCATATATCCTGAGGAAACAAAAACTGAAAAAGACACATGTATCCTATTGTTCATCACAGCACTATTAACAATAGCCAAAACATGGAAGCAGTCTAGATGTTCATCCACAGATGAACGGATAAATGATATGTATATGGTACATATACATAATGGAGTATTAGTCATAAAAAGGAACGCATTTGAGTCAGTTCTAATAAGGTGGATGAACCTAGAGCCTATTACACAGACTGAAGTAAGTCAGAATGAGAAAGATCATATACTAATGCATATATACACAATCTAGAAAAATGGTACTGAAGAATTTACTTGCAGGGCACCAATGGAGAAACAGACATAGAGAATAGACTTATGAACATGGGGAGAGGGGAGGAGAGGGTGAGATGGATGGAAAGAGTAAACTGGAAACTTACATTACCATATGTAAAATAGATAGCCAATGAGGATTTGTTGTATGTCTCAGAAAACTCAAACAGGGACTCTGTATCAACCTAGAGGGGTGGGATGGGGAGGGAGATGGGAGGGAGTTTCAAAAAGGAGGGGAGATATGTATACCTATGGCTCATTCATGTTGAGGTCGACAGAAAACAAAATTCTATAAAGCAATTATCCTTCAATTAAAAAATAAATTTAAAAAATATTAGCAAACCATACATATATACAAATAATACAGAGCGATGACATGGGGTTTATTCCAGGAATGCAAGGTCCACCCAACATCCAAAATTCAGTGTAATTCACCATATCACCAGAGTAAAAACTAAATAAATAAATAACCATCTGGTCATCTCAATAAACACAGAAACTACACTTTACAAAATCCAATACTCATCAATGATAAAAAAATTTTTTTGCAAACTAAGATACCTAAACTGATAATGGACATCTATAAAAAACAAACACATAATTTCATACTTGACAGACTGAATGCCTTCTCCCTAAGATTAAAAAAAAAAACACAGCAAGGATGTCTACATGTCTACTCTCACAATTTTGACTCTGATTAGTCAAAGCAGTAACACAATAAAAATATGTAAAATTTATATTTTATATAAATAAAAAGACTGAACAGAAAGAAGTACAATTTTCTTTATAGAAAGATGACCACAGACATAAAAACTCTAACGTAGTTTATTTTTAAAAACTAGTACAACTAAGTCTAGCAAGAAAATAGTATACAAATCAATATACTAAAAAGTTTGATGGAAATGAAAGAGGAAAGTGAAAAAGTTGGTTTAAAACAACATTCAGAAAACTAAGATCATGACATCTGGTCTCATCACTTCACAGCAAATAGATGGGGAAACAATGGAAACAGTGAGAGACTTTATTTTGGGGGGCTCCAAAATCACTGCAGATGGTAAGTGCAGCCATGAAATTAAAAGATGCTTACACCTTGGAAGAAAAGTTATGACCAGCCTAGACAGCACATTAAAAAGCAGAGACATTATTTTGCCAACAAAGGTCCATCTAGTCAAAGCTATAGTTTTTCCAGGAGTCATGTATGAATGTAAGAGTTGAACTATAAAGAAAGCTGAGCGCTGAAGAATTGATGCTTTTGAACTGTGGTACTGGAGAAGACTCTTGGACTGCAAGGAGATCCAACTAGTCTATCCTAAAGGGAATCAGTCTTGAATATTCATTGGTAGGATTGAAGCTGAAATTCCAATACTCTGGCCACCTGATGTGAGGAACTGACTCTTGGAAAAGACCCTGATACTGGGAAAGATTAAAGGCAGGAGGAGAAGGGGATGACAGAGGATGAGATGGTTGGATGGCATCACTGACCTGAAGCACATGAGTTTGAGTAAGTTCAGGGAGTTGGTGATGGACAGAGAAGCCTGGTGTGCTACAGTCCATGGGGTCACAAAGAGTCAGACATGACTGAGCAACCAAACTGAACTGATACTAAAAGCAACTATACTTATAATTACTAGTGACAAATCAAAAATTAACTTTTAAATACCACTTAAACTCAAAATTCATGAAATATATAGAGATGAAGCTAAACTATGTGCAAAACCTATACACTGAAAACTTAGAATCTTTTGAGAGGAAATTAAAGACTTCAATAAATGGAGAGTGAGAATATGTTCATGAATCAGAAAACTCATACTGTTAAAATACTGTTTCTCCCCAATCTTAACTAGGTTCAGCACTCTTACCCCAAATCACAGCACCTTTTTTAAAACAGAAACTGGCTTTACTGATTCCAAACTTCATATGAAAATACAAAGGACCTAGAAAAGCCAAACGAATTTTTAGGAAGACAACAATGGAAGACTTACATTATCTTATTTCAAGATTTAAGACCAAGTTAAAACAATCAAGACATAAGGATAGACACACTGAAAAAAAGAATATAACAGAGAGCATAAACAGACCCAGCAAAGATGGTGCTTAAGTTTTTAACAAAGATGCCAAGGCAGTTCTATAAGGAGATAACAGTCCTTTCTGCAAACAGCACTGGAATATACGCCAACACACACACACCTCTCAATCCTTACTTCACACCATATACAAATGTTTACTTGTTAAGTATCATAAGCCTAAACATAAGAGTTAAACTATGAAACTTCAAGAAAAAAATCAGAGAAAAGTCTTGTGATCTTGGGTTAAGTCAAGATTTTTCAGACAGTACCCACAAGGCAAAACATAAAGAGTTGATAAACTGAACTTCATCAAAATTAAAAACTTTTGTTATTTGAAAGACACTGTTAAGGAAATAAAAGGACAAGACACAAATCAGGAAAAATTTTTTACCTAAAACGTATCTGATAACGGGTTTGTATATCTCAATAACAAGATAAGCCACTTTCTAAAGATTTTGAACAGATATATCACAAAAGAAAGCATATGGCAAAAAGCACAGGTAAAGTCCTCAACATCATTAATCTTAAGAGAAATGTAAACTAAAAATACAATGAAATGGCCATTCACACCTACAAAAATGACCAAAAACACTGAATACCAAATATTGATAAAAATATGGAAGATATGAAACTCTCCTACCTTGCTCATAAGAATGTGAAATGCTAGTCAGTCTAGAAAAGAGTTTGGCAGTTTCTTGTAAAGTTAAATATACACTTATCAAACAATTTAGTAAGCCTAATTCACGGATTTCACCACAAAGAAATGAAAATGTGTAGCAAATAAAAACTCATATGCAAATATTCAGAATTATCTGAAATAGCCAGAACTGGGAATGATCCAAATGTCCATCGACAAGTACATGGATAAAGAAACTATTCACACATGGAATACTATAAGCGTGAAAAAGAAGCAAACTACTACAATATATAACAACTTGAATGAATCAAAAAAAAAAAATTACAGAAGATAGACACAAAAAGGGTACACACTGTTTGACTTCATTTACACGAAATTCTAGAAAAGACAAAACTCTTGAGACAGAAAGCAGACCAAGAGTTTCAGAGGAATAAATGAAAAGATGCAAGAGAGAACTTTTGAGGGTGACAGAAATGTTCGGTATCTTAGTTAAAAATTATACACACCTGTCAAAGCTCATCTAAATACACACTTTAAATGAGTGAACTTTATTAGGTTTAAATTGCATTTCAAAGTAATTTCATTTCTTATAAGGAAAAAAAAAGCCAGAATTTAACTAGATGCTTACTTCTCTAACTTTCTACATGAAATATTCAAACCTTAATTGTTACTTTAGATAAACATAAATCTTAAGAATGTCACAGAAAAATCTTTTATTTGAAAAATAAAACTTGAAAGACTGAACATTCAAAGTATTTAATTTTTTAACTCAGAACATATTTGTAAAAATATTTAACATTTCAATGAGCATCATATCAATATAATAACTTACTCTAATACCTAAAGCCCAGGTAATTACCAGAGCAATTCCCCTAACTAGGGTATTCTTACTAGAACACTCCAACACTCTATAATGGAGAAACCTGACACACTACTTCAGCCTGATGATCAAGGTTATTGTCAACAGTCATCAACTATGTTGATGGTATATACCCTTGATATGATGTGCTGAAAATGGCACTATATCTCTGTGATCCCTCCTTCCAACAACCCATAACTACAGTCTGTGTTAAAAACTTAACAGCCAAATTCCAATGTAGGGGCATATTACAAAATACTTGCCCAGTATTCCTTAAAACTATCAAGATCATCAAAAATAAGATAAGCCTAAGAAGCTGTCACAATCTGAGAAACTGTCACAGTCAAGAGGAGCCCAAGGAGACAGGAAAACTAAATGTAATATGGGTGTGATCCTGGATCAAAAAAGGGTAACAGTTTAAAAACTAGGGCAATCAAAATAAACTTTCAACTTTAGGTAATAATAATGATGTATTAAATGCAGCTTCCCAGGTGGATCAGGCAGTAAAAAATCTGCCTGCAGTGCAGGAGACCTGGATTCAATCTCTGGGTTGGGAAGATCCCCTGGAGAAAGAAATGACAACCCACTCCAGTATTCTAGCTTGGGAAATCCCATGGCCAGAGGAGCCTGACAGGCTACAGTCCATGTAGTTGCAGAGAGTTCAACATGACTGAGTGACTAACACTACAATATATTAAATGGCTCCACAGGTAAAGAAACTGCCTGCAATGCAGGACTGGAGATGTGGGTTTAATCCCTAGGTCAGGAGATCCCCTGGAAGAGGAAAGGGCAACCCACTCCAGTACTTTTGTCTGAAAAATCCAACGGACAGAGGAGCCTGGGGGCTATGGTTCAGGTGGCCGAAAAAAGTCAGATGCAACTGAGCACAAGCAATGTATCAAAACTGATTAATTTTAACAAATGTACAATGCTAACATTGTAATGTGTCTAATGTAATATGTTAATAAAACGGGAATCTGAGGTCAAGTATGGGGTACATAGTCTTCTCTGTACTAGATTTCAATTTTTCTATAAATCTAACCCTGTTCTTAAAAAATACTCTTGAAAAAAACTCTCCCTTCACCACCTCTCTATTATTAAATAAAAATGTCCATCTCATCAGAAGAACTCAGAACACTGCATGAAAAGAAAGGAAAGATAAAAGCAGAAGGGAATCTAGAGGAGGATGGTATAGGTGCTAATAATTTAAAGAACATCGCTACAGCTTTGGGAGAAAATAACATTATAAAGCCTCTTTTTAAAAACTATTCAACGGAAGAAGAGAAAGAACAAAAAGGAAGGTCAAAAGATGATCTAATAAGGATGTTAAAAATACTCTTCCCACTGCTTATACAGCTGTACTGCTGTTTTGACGTCAATCTCAAGACTCCCATGGTGTATAGCAACAATTCACTCTTTAGTGTTTGCTGATCAGATTTCAAAGTAAAACTACTTGTTAATGAATGTTAACAGTTTCCATGATGAGAGGACTAATTTTGCTTAAAATCTGAGAAATATAGTGGCTAACTATGGAAGGAAGAAGGGCAGAAATGGAGAGTCATTCTGAGCACGCTTGTATGAGTTTAAATTAAGTCTTCTCTCTTAGTCATTTAACTTCTCCTTTTTAATCCTCATTTGCAAACTAGAGTGAAATACCAATGTCTTTCATTTCTTTTACAAGTCAGAAAAAGATATGGCTGGGTTTAGTGTGCTCCTCAAAATTGAGGGTGGATTCCAACATTTTTGAAGCTTCAGTCTGACATATCTGTATTCAGTATCATAGATTTAACTATTAGAGCTATGTTGGTGATTTACATTGCTAATCTATGTAATTCTATGTAATCAGTTAGTCATCAAAACATATTCTTTGCTAAAACCATCACAGAAATTCTTCATTATCCAAAAAGAAATTTGTTAAAAAAATTTTTTTCTAAGTCTGTAACTATGAGGACTGAGATTGTTGTAACAAAATTCACAAGGTTAATTCTGCATATCTAAAGATAATTTCTGCAATGTTGTAATGTTACACAACTGAATTAAGAAACTTAATTCAAAAACAGGGTAACCACAAATCAATAACACACAATATATTCACAAAAATCAAAAAGAACAAAAGCACAGTACAAAAGAAAATAATCAAACCGCAAAAGGAAAAACAAAAGATAAAGGAACAAAGAATAAATACAAAATCAACTGGAAAACAAGGTTTAAAATGGCAACAAACACATATCTACCGATAATTGGGCTTCCCTGGTAGCTCAGCTGGTAAAGAATCTGCCTGCAATGTGGGAGACCTAGGTTGGCTCTGTGGGTTGGGAAGATCTCCTGGAGAAGGGAAAGGCTACCCACTCCAGTATTCTTGCCCAGAGAATTTCATGGACAGAGGAGGCTGGCAGGCTACAGTCCATGGGGTCACAAAGAGTCGGAAACAACTGAGCGACTTTCACTACTTTCATCAGTAATTACCTTAAATGTCAATGGACTAAATGTTCCAATCAGAAGACATGGACTGGCAGACTGGATTAAACAGAAAACAAGAGCTTTACTTACAACATGCTATCTCTAAGAGACCAATTTTAGAGTGAAGGACACACAGACTGAAAGTGAGGAGATGGATAAAGGTATTTCATGCGGAAATGACAAGAAAATGGGGGAAGCAATACTTACAACAGACGAAATAGACTTAAACAAAAGCCATAAAGATAAAGGACACTGCTGCTGCGGCTGCTGCTGCTAAGTCGCTTCAGTTGTGTCCGACTCTGTGTGACCTCAAAGACGGCAGCCCACCAGGCTCCTCTGTCCCTGGGATTCTCCAGGCAAGAATACTGGAGTGGGTTGCCATTTCCTTCTCCAATGCATGCATGCATGCTAAGTCGCCTCAGTCATGTCCGACTCTGTGCGATCCTATGGACAGCAGCCCACCAGGCTCCTCTGTCCACGGGATTCTCTAGGCAAGAATGCTGGAGTGGGTTATCATTGCCTTCTCTAGATAAAGGACATTATATACTGATAAAAGAATCAATACAAGAAGACAATACTACACTTAACATATGTACCTAATATAGGAGGACCTAAATACATAAAACAAGTACTAATAAAGGGAGAAATTGATGTGAATACTATAGTAAGAAATTTTACCACCTCCTTCACATCAGTAGATAGATCTTCCTTCTAGACAGAAAGTCAACAAAGCAACAGAGATGCTAAACAATACAATAGTTAGACTTACTTGCTATTTTCAGGGCATTACAGCAAAGAAAAAAAAGCAGAATACACATTCCTTTCAAGTACACATGGAACATTCTCTAGGACTGCCCACAAAATAGGACACAAAATAAGCCTCAACAAATTTAAGAGGATAGAAATTATTTCAAACTTTTTTTTTTCTGATGACAATAGCATGAAACTAGAAATCAACAACAGAAAGAGAAACAAGGCAAAAAGAAAAAGATTACATGCTACTAAAAAATCAAAAGATCAACAATGAAATCAAAGAGGAAATTTAAAAATACTGAGGCAAATGACAATGAAAATACAACTATACAAAATCTATGGGATGTACCAAAAGCAATTCATAGAGAGAAGTTCATAGTAATACAGGCCTCCCTCAAAAAAGAAAAAAAAAAAATCAATTTAACCTATTCCCTAAAAGAATTAGAAAAAGAAGAACAAAACAAAACCTAAAGTCAGCAGAAGGAAGGAATAGTAAAGATCAGAGAGGAAATAAATAAAATAGAGATTTAAATAAATAAAACAGATTTAGGTCAGTTTCACAAGGCAATAGAAATATAAGCAAAAACAAACAAATGGGAGCTAATCAAACTTAACAAGTTTTTGCACAGCAAAGGAACCCATAACAAAGTGAAAAGACAACCTAGGGCCTGGAAGAAAATATCTGCAAATGATGCAACCAACAAGGAATTAGTTTCCAAAATTATAAAGAGCTCATACAACTCAATAACAACAACAACAAAACAATCAAAAAATGGGCAGAAGACTTAAAAAGACATTTCTCCAAAGAAGACACCCAGATGTCAACAGGCACATGAAAAGATACTCAACACTGCTAGTTATTAGAGAAATATAAACCAAACCTACAGTGAGGTGCCACCTCACATGAGGCAGAATCACTGTTGTGTTGTTTAGTCACTAAGTCACATCTGATTCTTTTGCACCCCGTGGATTATAGCCTGCCAGGCTCCTCTGTCCATGGGATTTCTCAGGCAAGAATACTGGAGTGGGCTGCCATTTCCTTCTCAAGGGCATCTTCCTGATCCAGCGATTGAAATCACAGCTCCTGCACTGGCAGGTGGATTCTTTACCACTGAGCCAACAGGGAAACCCACCAGTCAGAATGACCACTGTTGAAACGCCTACAAATAACAAATGCTGGAGAGGGTGTAGAGAAAAGGAAACCCTCCTACACTGTTGGTAAGACTATAAATTGGTGCAGCCACTATGGTAAACGGTATGGAGGTTCTTCAAAACAACAAAAAAAATAAAAGCAGAGTTTCCATATGCCCCAGCAATCCTAGTCCTGGGCATATATTTGAAGAAAACTGTAATTCAGAAGATACATGCACCCTTATGTTCACAGCAGCACTATTCACAATAGCCAAGACTTGGAAACAGCCTAAAAGTCTGTCAACAGATGAATGGATAAAGAATATGTCATATATACATACACACAACAGAATACTTAGCCACGAAGAAGAACGAAATAATACCATTCGCAACGACATGGATGGTTGTAGAAATTATCATACCAAGTGAAACTGGAAGGAGAAAGATATAAACTATACGGTATCACTTATATGTGGAATTTAAAATGTGATACAAATAAACTTATTTACAGAAACAGATTCATAGACATAGAAAACAAACATAGTTACCAATGGGGAAAGAGGATGGGAGAAGGATAAATCAGAGGCGTTTAGGATTAGCAGATACAAACTTAAATATATAATAAACAACAAGGTCTTAATGTAAAGCACAAGAAAGTATATTCAATATCCTCTAAGCCATAATGGA
The DNA here is from genome assembly GCA_006408675.1 of Madoqua kirkii. Taxonomy (NCBI): domain Eukaryota; kingdom Metazoa; phylum Chordata; class Mammalia; order Artiodactyla; family Bovidae; genus Madoqua; species Madoqua kirkii. Next base: position 29,609 of record SJYC01071697.1, read on the forward strand.
GGAGAACAAGAAAAAGAATCTATACACGTGTGTGTGTGTGTGTGTGTGTGTGTGTGTATGTGTATAACTGAATCACTTTTCTGTACACCAAAAACTAATATAACACTGTAAATCAATTATAAGTCAACTTCAATTCTAATTTAAAAGAAACAATTTAAGAAATTGATTTTTTAGCTTTGTAAACTTCTGGATGGAGCTGAGCAGAAAAATCACCTAGAGAGGTTCAGCAGCTCAGTGAAGCTGTTTTTATCAACTATCATAATTTTCATACACACACTCAGCTATAACAATAATCCAACTTAATCTTCAGAAGTACCTCCCTACTCTTAAAAGGTAATTAAATCAAGGAGTGAATGTTTCTCTTCCTCCAGAAAATAAAACATCTAAGCAATGCCTATCTTGCTGAACCCTTACAGAGCCATAAAAGAAAAAAAGCTTTAACTATGCAATTCATTTTTATGAGAGAAAACCTATCTAGAAGCACTGAACAATGGGTACACTCTGAAATGATCATAGGAGGACACAGGAGGCACTGTGCAGAGGCGAGCTGATTAATAAGAGTCACTAGATTATTATATTTAAAGAAAGCACAACAAAGGGAAGACATTCAACTATGGGTAGCCATCAAAAGACACTTCTCATATTTTGCTTTCAAAGTAAGTTTTTTTCCATCATTATCAAAAACTAGTTGTTCACAGAAAAGGATGGGGGGAAAAAAACCTAAGGAAAAAAGTTATCTAACATCATACCACACACCATTATTCTACTAGTTAAGTAAATTATTAGACAGCTATACAACAGAATGTAGTACAGCTACACACATAGGCAATCACATGGTAATAAAACATATTTTAAGTATACTTCTAAGTAAAATCTTCAAGTAATAAAATGTACATATAAGGTAATTTCATTGTGTGAGGAAACTTCTTGGTGGCTACCTTGGTAAATCAGACTAAGCAAGAGAGAAGGGAGGCAACTTATTACTTTATTATACTTTCTTAATTGAAGCTGATAGCATGTATAGGAAGGTTCACTGTACTATTCTAATTTTAATGTATACCTTAAATTTTACATAGTAAAATTACACAAGCATATATTTTACATATACTTTTAAAAAAATCTACTTCTAAAATTATGTTTGAGAGTAGACTCATCCTGAATAGCTTTTTTTGTGTGTCTACATTTGTTTTTAATTCTAGAGGTAGGTGTATCAGCTAAATCGGCCTTAAACAACAAATTATCAAACTATAGTTAAAATTGTTGAAAAAACTTATTGTTCAAAAATCCCTTAAAGTATTAGATATTATGGTAGATATCACAGATAAAGAAATAAAAGCTACAAAATTACAAAAGTAATTTTCTCAAGGTCACTCAGCTACCAAGCGGTAGACAGAATTTGAAATCATACCTGACTGCAAATCCTGCTTGCTTCTATTAGTACAAAAAGTTGGAAAACACTGTGTAGGAAAATCCCAGAAAAATGAGCACCTGTCTTATCCCTAAAAAACAAACTTCAATTTTCTATAAATAAGTCTGTCAAATACTAGGAGTTAACTCCATGGCACTTGCCTAGAGAAAATCAAGATATGTTTCAGAGCAGATCCAATCCTGCAAAACAAACTGATTAATAACTCACTGGGAGAAAGGTTTGCTAGAAAGAACTCTGGACTAGCCCAACACACGACACAGAGTGCAGTAAAGTACAAATAACTATAATTCAGGGGCATTAAATAATAGCAAGTCAATGTTAAAGACAGTATATCAGTTAGAACATATAAGAACTTTGCTTCATGAACACAGAAGAAAACATTATTAGAACAATAAATAGTTCTACTGAAACCTAGATTGCAGTGCTAATGGTGACTAAATAATGAGACAGGTGTGGATTCTTTTGAAATTTACAAGGTATTTTTTACTGTAGTAGGGGTTACCTTGTAGTTACTATTAATTATCTAGTGTTCTCTTGGAAATTTTAAAGGCTTTAAGGGTGTTACCAAAAATTCCAATATTCAAAAGTATGAAGGAAACGCTTAAAAATGTTTATACAGAGAATCACTTCTCTAGATTATAATCCAAGTTAGTGCCTTATAAATTAGATTATAAAATATCTAAGTGACAGTAGCTTAGTCCACTCAAAGAATCAGTTTCAGTGAATTAAGCTTTATGTCCTCTCCTAATTTTTTATTTAAGGTGACTAAAGAAGACATTTTAAAAATTGCTTTTAACTTATAGGAGAAGCAGTACTGTCACAAAACCCATGTGACTAATATTTTTTATGAATTTAATGACAAAGAATAAAAATCTGCCTTCTTTGTTACAAAAAAGGAAACACAACCACTAATAATCAAATCATATTTATCTTTTCCCCACAGTATCCCAAAAGCATACAGCATTAATCACCATGGTTGTATCAATCATAATTATCATATTTGCATTTACTTCATTGTGATAACTTGATTTAAAATTTTTATTTTAATGAATTCAGTTGAGATGTATGTATATGTGTGTGTTTTCTTTATTACAAATCACATCCTTTTGGGCAAGTGGTGTATAAACATTATAAATAATTTTTAAGTCAATGTTAAGTATATGTATGAGGAGGGCATGGCAACCCATTCCATATTCTTCCCTGGAGAACCCCCATGGACAGAGGAGCCTGATGGGCTACAGTTCAGGGATTGCAAAGGGTTGGACATGACTGAGCAACTAAGCACAAGCATATATATTCATACGTTCTTCTTTAATATTTTTGATTTTAATATATATCTCCCTCTACCTCAAAATAACATTTTTTTGCATTTTTTTAGTTAGAAAAAATCAAATCTAATTTGATCCTGTGATATACAAAATATGAAAGCATTATTCTCCCCATGTAGATTAGGAGCTGCTGCTGCCGCTGCTAAGTTGCTTCAGTCGTGTCCGACTCTGTGAGACCTCACAGACGGCAGCCCATCAGGATACCCTGTCCTTGGGATTCTCCAGGCAAGAACACTGGAGTGGATTGCCATTTCCTTCTCCAATGCATGAAAGTGAAAAGTAAAAGTGAAGTCACTCAGTTGTGTCCGACTCTTAGCAACCCCATGGACTGCAGCCTACCAGGCTCCTTCATCCATGGGATTTTACAGGCAAGAGTACTGGAGTGGGGTGCCATTGCCTTCTCTGTAGATTAATTAGGTCTCAAAAAACAAACCAAAAAAGTTGACTTAATTATCATACTATCCTTGAGGTACAAGGCTAGCAATTCATTTCTAGCAATTCTGACCTCCAAATGCTTTCCTCTATACTGCACTGCACTACTGTAAATAGAACTTTTGGCCAAGACAACATAAAATTAAAATATTAAATGATACAGTAGGGATGCTACTACAGAGATACAGAGATAGAAATGGAGGAAGGAAAAGAAGAAAAAATGGGAGAGAGGAAAGGGAAAGAGAGAGGAGGAAAGGAGAGATCAATATTCAAAACAGCAGTGAAAATCATGAAGTATCTAGAAATAAAATTAACAGAAAATGCTTTAAGATTTCATGGATAAAATTACTAATTATTATTGAGGAAGAGAAGGCCTGAAATTTCTAAAGAAACATGGTCATGCATAAGACAGTACCACAAGGATGTCCATTTTCCCCCAAACTAATGAAACCTTTGATGCAAGTATATAATAAAACATCCAATAGGGCTTTCACAGAATCTAATAAGCTGACCCCAAAATTCATACAGAAAAGAAAAGGATGAGACTAGCAATGAAAATTCTGGAAAAGAAAAACTGAGTAAAGAGACTTACTCTGCTTATACAGCTGAATTTTAACAGTTTGGTATTGGCACAGAAAAAGTTAAAACTGACAAAACAGAACATAAAGATCAGAAACAAACTCACAAAAGATGGAAACATGATATACAGCAAAGATGGCACTGCAAATCAATGGTGAAAAGATACACTGTACAACAAATGGCAAGATCACCGGTAATCGCCAAGGAAAACAAAACTCACTCTTTACCTCACACTATATTCATATGTTATTAAAAACCAGCTGCCTAGAAATTTACAAGATAATATGTAAAGTAGATAGCCAATGGGAATTTGCGCTCTGTGACAGGCTGATGGGGAGGGAGATGGGAGGGAGAGGCCATGGCTGACCCCTGAGGCTGATCCTTGCTGATGTATGACAGAAAACCACAAAAATCTGTAAAGTAATTATCCTTTAATTAAAAAGTTAGGGGAAAAAAACTAAAAAATAATTTTCAAATAGTGAAAATATCATTAAAGAAATTAAGTATGAATAAAATTTTGGTATTTGGGTTAGGCAAAGCCTTCTTAGATATAACACCAGAAGTATACGCAACACAAGAAAAAATTAAATTGGACTTCATTTAAAAAAAAAACACTTCATATTGTATATATGGATTCAATTTTTTATAAAGTTAAAAAATCTGCCTCTCTAAAAACTCTCTGTAATGTTTGAGGAAATATGTAGCAATAGTATAAAAACATGCATGAGAGCAATAAACACCAAATAGAGTGCTAGTGGAGAGAAAGAGCAGATCAGGGAAAGTGTGCAGCAGAGTTTTGACTGTATGTGGTTGTTTATTCCTTCCTCTTCCTCCCAAAATGATGGTGCTACATAGTAGGCACCTGATGTTCACCAGGTTATCTTCTTTACTTTGTCTTAGGCTTGAAGTATTTTACAGTGAAAGGAAAAGAAAAAATTTAAATTAGATGTGTTGGCTAATTAAGACTTCTACTTATGAACAGAGAAACCACAGCTTTTTCTTTTTTTTAATTTAGAATTCATTTAAAGAGTAAAACATTCTCTTATCTCCAGAACAATGCTTTTGTGGAAACTGAGTAATTCCAATTAATCTGTATAAGATGATAAATGCTTAAATAGCTTTTACCACCAGTTTACTGACTTACAACTCTCAAACTTATCAGTAAGCTCTCATTCTGAATTAGTTCTCCTTTATCTCTGAAATTTATTATCAGTTTTTAATTAAAAACAAAAGGTTTGTGTATACACTACAATAGTCACTAGTCACTACATAAGATCATGCTGCTATCATGAAGACAGCTAGACACCAAGGATAAAACAAATCTGCTTTTTCAGCAGCTAAGGAACAATCATCTGTATCATACATGCTGGCAAATAAAAATAACAAGGAGTAGATGGTATTTATTTAAAATATCTAAGTAAGTTTATTTGAAGTATTCCAAAGGGGGAATACGTGGTTTTGCGGATTATTCAGAATGAAGTCAAAATCTGGCACAACTACTCCATGCTTTGTGTGACCCTGAGAAGCTTACTGAACTTCACTGACTCTCAATTTCCTCACAAATGATTAAACTAAGTACTAGCTTTACAGGAATGTTGTGAAGATTAAATGAGGTAAGTATATAGCCCAACTAATAAACAAATGCTGATTCCCTTTAAATTTAAAAAAAAAATTGCTATTCAAGGGAAATTCCCTTGTGGTCCAGTGGTTAGGACTCCCAGCTTCCACTTCGGGGATCATGGGTTCAATCCCTTGTTGGGGAACTAAGATCCTACAAGCCATATGGTATGGCCAAAAAAAATCTGCGAAATTTTTAAATGCTATTCAAATATAAGAACACTAACGCAAATTCCATGTAAGTTTTCTTCTCTATTCCACAATGAAATATTTGGGTCTTATCATTTTATCATTAAAAAGGTATTTCAACTTTTTAAATTAAAAACCTTATTAATTTAAAAACTCCAAATTTTAAAAATTCCAAGATTTAAAAAAGTTATTACAAGCATCTAAATAACAGAAATTAATGAATTTTTTGTGTGTGTGCTGTTTTATAGTCCTTGGGAGAAGTCCCATTAACGTGTTTTTCCCCAAAAGTACAGAAAACGGTTCAAAATTATTCACGTATCACAACAGCTCTGAGATGTGTGTAGCAGAATTACAAAATCAGTCACCAACTTTTTCCTTCCCATACTGTGTGATCTCTACTTGTGTAATCATCAAAAGAATCGATCCAATAAGACTGCTGGACAGCAATTAAGTGTTCCAATTCTCCTTTGCCACAGGGTTGTCTAGACAAAAATTTTTTCTTTCCGATTTCTATTCACCTATAGCATAAACAATATCATATGACCTTGAAGAAGGAAAGATGGGTAAGTTCAGAATTAGGAAACTGGAGTCAGGAAATTGGGATCACACTGTGGTCACACTAATTTACCTGTTGCTCACAACCAGAAAAAAAGGAAAAGATCAGCCAACACTTTTGTGGAGAAATAAGGAACCTTATATTTGAAATGCAAGAACAGAGCACTCACTGTATTGTTTTACCACCCAGGGCATCATAAAAAATTTTTCAAAAATTTTAACATAAGGCCCCCAAGTGGGTACATTTAAATTTAAATTTAACCTCAGTTCACCAAAAAAAGCTACCTTTTGTATCATTTTGGGTTTTTTTTTCCCCCTCCAAACTTATTTATTTTTAGTTGAAGGAAAACTTCACAATACTGGGTTGGCCTCTGCCATACATCAACATGAGTCAGCCATAGGCAGACCCGCATTTGCTCCCTCTTTAACCTCCCTCCACCTTCCATCCCTGGAGGTTGTTACAGAGCCCTGGTTTGAGTTCCGAGTCATACAGCAAATTCCCATTGCTTATCTATATTTTACATATGAACATGGTAGTATTTATGTTTCCATGTTTTCAACTGACCTTTCTGCAGAGTCTTGCATGGAGAAATAGTCGGCAGGATTTTTTTTCCTGCATTTTTTTTGTTTTTGTTTTGCTGTTGGCGGTGCTACCCAAGTTCAAGTTCAGTCGACTCTTTGCAACCCCATGAATCGCAGCACACCAGGCCTCCCTGTTCATCACCGTCTCTCGGAGTTTACCCAGACTCACGTCCATCGAGTCCATGATGCCATCCAGCCATCTCATCCTCGGTCGTCCCCTTCTCCTCCTGCCCCCAACCCCACCAGTCTTTTCCAATGAGTCAACTCTTCGCATGAGGTGGCCAAAGTACTGGGGTTTCAGCTTTAGCATCATTCCTTCCAAAGAAATCCTAGGGTTGATCTCCTTCAGAATGGACTGGTTGGATCTCCTTGCAGTCCAAGGGACTCTCAAGAGTCTTCTCCAACACCACAGTTCAAAAGCATCAATTCTTCAGCGCAAACCTCTACAAAATGTCCTAAGGTGATTTAGTAACACCAGTCTCCTGGGAGCTCCTTGCCATCACTCTTCAGAGGCACCAATCTTAGACTGGTTCCTCTCTGCCCCTACTACAAATAATGGTGTGGTTGACATCTTTGTATAAAAACCGATAACTAAATTTTTACTTTCTTTATGTCTTGAGATATATGCCAAAACTGGCACTACTGGATCAAAAAGTTTAAATATTTCTTAGGCTTTTGAGTTATACTGTAAAATTATTTTCTTTAAGGTTTAAACCAATTTATAGCCTCAACTGAACAGTACAAAAGACACTGCTTATCACAATCCTCCATTCAGTAGTCTCTTAAATTACAATTTAAAAAGAGAAAAGAAAAAATTTTTAAATAAAGATGAAGTTCCCAAAACAGCAGGGCATAGTCTCAGAAGGTTTTTGCTCAATATCCAAGATTATGCCTTATGCTATAACACTATAACTCTTATTTGGGTTTATCTGTTCATTTATTTATCAATTCAAATATTTATTTCACTATCTTGCAGGTACTGGGAATACAAAAGTGAGTTAGGACAGACAAGCTCAGGAAAGCTGAAAAAATTAATTCCATGATTCCTTCTTCCAAAGCATGGCCCTCAGAGCTATCAAATTCCCTCTCTTCTAACCACCTTCTGGCCGGGTTTGGGCTCAGTCCTTGAGAAGAGGCAGTCCCTGTGCTGATCGACATGACATCTGTGATAACAGAGAGTGCTAAGACATGAGACTGGAGAAGTCAGACAAAGGCCAAGCAGTGAGTGGTCTTAAATCAATGTTGAGGAACTTGCCTTTAACCTGGGGGCTACTGTTTCCCATACTTAAACTCTGCCTTAAGGACCTGCCATTCTCTAAGTAGTATGATTTTCATTTAAAAAGAAAATTTATTTCACTGCTATAAATTTAAAAGCCAGTATCATTTGACAGGGCTTCACAGGGGCTTGGTGGTAAAGAATCTACCTGCCAATGCAGGAGACACAGGTTCAATCCCTGGGTGGAGAAGATTCCCTGGAGAAGGAAATGAGATTTCTTGTCTGAGAAATTTCATGGACAAGGAGCCTGCTAGGCTACAGTACATGGGGTTGCAAGGAGTTGGACGGGACTTAATGACTAAACGACAGCAGCAGTTATTTGACAAAAATACAAAGCAAGAGTAGAAAAAATATACAAACTGCTACTGAATTTTTTATAATTTTTAAATGCAAGTAAAGCACTCTTGGAAATAGAATCACTAACAATCAGTATACCAGTAACATGATCATTACTGGAGAAGGCAACGGCAACTCATATTCCTGCCTGGGAAGTCTCACGACGGAGGAGCCTGGTGGGCTACAGTCCATGGGGTCTTAAGAATCAGACACAACTCAGCAACTAAACCACCAAGACCAACACGATCGTTACAGAAGCCTTGAAAATAAAAAGAAGCATTTCATGTCTCCTTCTCCTCAAGTCTCAGGTTATGACATGCCTTTAGCCAGAAAAAACTGTCCTACTCAGTTAACTGGTTCCAGCAATTGGTCATTTAACGGGAAAGAGCAGTTAAAGAACGGTTTAAACAAACCAATCATACACACCTTAAACCTCAATTTTAAATACTTAGGTGTATATTTATATGCCAATTTTTAAATGTAGGCTCAAGACTTTTTCTCTGAGTAAGGATGTGTTGGGCTGCCTTATAAGCCTTTTATAAATTATGCTATAATAGATCTGCTATGTTCATTTCCTGTTTCAGTTTCTTTATGGTGGACAAAGAAACTAAGGATAATCCCTGGACTCTTTTTTTTCCCAAATAGCTAATAGTGGTTTTTCATCTTTGACAGAAATTTCCTTAGTGACAAGTCTCTACTTGCATTTCCAAAGTACACACAACTCAAGTTTTCATAGCAATAACTTTCCTTTTATGCTCATATTTCATCGGTTTTCATAATATTTAGCTATCTAATTCCAATACTAGTACAACGGTTGGGATTACAAAGTTCACCTGGAAGTATTCAGACATACTAGAGTAGCCTGTAGATGTAATAATTTAATCCGACTGTGGGTAGAAGTCAAGCTCCATGGGGGAAATGGAGTACATCCATTAAATTGAGGTTAACTAAGAGATTTCAACTACTGCTTCTACCCTCTCTTCTTAAATATACTGGTCGCATCATTCAAAATTGGATAATGTTAGCTTCCCTTGATTACAGGACTTTGTGAATTCCTAAATGACCACTCATCTTTACCACATGTTCCCTCCAACAGTTCCTTAAATGTCATCGGTCACCTTGAGACATTCCAACTTTTATCGTAACATCAAGAATGTTACTCTTTCTTGGCACTTCTGTGGCATCTCTAACACTATTATTTTCATGCTTTTTGTCGGCCATTACAGCTCAAAAATATTCATTAAAAATCTTACAAAAGTATTCCCTATCTTAACCTCAAAACTGGAACTACACTACAGAGTTTGGCAGAAATAATGGAAAAGTCTTTGCACATCCTTTGAGTTGTAGGAAGAATTTCAAATATTCCTGGAAGAAATCTTCAGTTTTTGAGATAACATGCATGAATGAGACAAGTTTTACAAATAGGCACATCTTGATAAACATATCTGTTCATGTGAACAACTTAACATTTATCCTAACAATGTAAGCATCCCATGTGCAAAACAAAGTGAACAAGATTAAGTGAAAAACTAGAACTAAGAGATACATAAGTGAGCTGGATTCTTGTTCCTCTCTGAAAAGACCACTTAAGGCTTCCTCTGAAAAACCACTGAAAGCATTCTGAATATCATCAAAGATGCATGAAAGATCTGATAATTTTTCACAATAATTTCCCCAAACTGGACGGCAGCGAAGAGTAGATGAAGAACTCCTTTTCTACTTCATCAACATCAACTAATAGCTTGACACATTTGGAAGAACAGATTCTGAAGATTAGTTTCTTTGAATAAAGGGCCTAATTTTTATTAGTATTTAAATGTAAAACAAAGTTGGCATTAACTATTTTCTCATCTTTTAAACCACAGACACTTGAGAGTTAGGATTCTTGGTGCTTGTCAGCATCAGAACTTAAAAATAAAAACATCCCAATAACCTTAAATCTCATCTGAATTATACCAGGTGATTTCCAAAGAAGTCTCCCTTTCTTGCTGACTAAAAACAGTCTCTCACTGAAGAACTGATTTTTCAGGCAGACATTTCTGTAAATAAAGGATACACTGCTGTATTTCATTTTTTATTTTTTTAAATCTAATAATAGCTTGCAATTTTTCTACTATTGTGTCTTCTCTATGTGGCAAAAATACTGATTTTCTATTTACAATAATGAAGTAAAGTTTCCTTTGGAAATGGATTTTCGATTTAAAAGGCAATGTTACAGAAGATTAAGTAACTGATACATGAGGGATTAAATTATTTGGATACTATCTAAGTCATAATTTTAAGTATGGGAAGCAACAGCCTACAAGATAAAGGCAAGCTCCTTTCCACACATTCAAGACCATTCTAATTACCCTTGTAGTCTCTTTTCTCACCTCTTTTCCTCATTACAAACTTCATGTTCTAGGAATATCCTGCACATAACAGGCCATCCTTTCTGCCTAAAATGTCTATTCTATTATCCATACTATCACCACTGCCACCTTCACAGACCATACCACATGCATGCACATACGCACGCGCATGCATGCACACACACACACTCTACACCTAACACCCAACTCAACTCACCTTTTAAAGAAGTTCTACACTAAGGTTTTATCTTCCTCCAAAAAATTCTCCATAACCATATCTCCTCAGATTGCATCATTAGAGATTTTATCTTATTCATCTATATATCTTTCTCTGGTTCCCAGAATATTCAATAAATAATTTTTGAAAGAATGACTATTACTTGACTAGTTTGTATCATTTAGCAATGTTAATTACACTTGACTTTCAACTTTCATCCCTTCATGAAAGGTCCTTTATAAAACACCCTCCTGGTACTCCTACTCCTCTGTAACCATTCCTTTGATTTCTGCAGTCTTGATTCTCAATAGCCTTTGAGAGCCCTTCTGGACTACCCCAGACATGTGACCCAAGATGCTATTTGGGCCATCCTTTGGCAAAGTCTCATTCTTATTGAACTCACCTACTCAAAGTGCTTCACCCACCATCACAAACACAACAGCGGCAGCTATGCCCTCATGCCTTCACGGCTAGTCGCCTGTTAGGTGCCTGTAACTGTAGGCTCCATAGGCACCTATGCTGCGCAGCATCTAAAATAAACCCCAGTGAATTTCATCTCCTAGAATTCATGCCTTGTATAGTTCCCTCTGAATAGAGCTGATCTCTCAGCTGATCTGAGAGAACATTTCAAAAAAGACAGATTGTGACTTCTGAGCTTAGCTCGTAAAACTCATTATGGCTTCCGTCTTGTTCTCTACAATCACTTGATTTAGATAAAGTCAGCTGCCTCAAACATTCCCATGAGGTCTTCCTGGTGAGCAACTGAGGCCTCCTACCAACAACCAGCACTCACAGCCAGCATGTGAGTGAATGCACCTTGGAAGTCCATCCACCAGCTCCAATCAAGCCCTCAGAGGAGTCAAGCAAGGCTTTGCTTCCATAAATCTCAACTACAATCTGGTTAGAGAGCCTGAACCAGAACCACCCAGCTAGGTTGCTTCCAGGTTCCTTATCATGGGAAACTGAGATAACAAACGTTTAGCAGCACTATCCAAGGGAATTTGTTGCAATGATTAAAATGGTCTATGTCCAATGTCCACAACAGTAGCTACTGGCTACACATGGCCACTGTATACTTGAAAGTGGTTAGTGTGACTGAAGACCTAAATTACAAATTTTATCTAGTTTTAACTAATTTAAATGGCCATAAGTGCCTTGTGACTACCATGATAGAGTGCAAGTTTATTTACTATTTTGGGATAATCTATTATGCAGCATTAATCTAACCTAAAATTGAATCTGTTCCTTACTAACTCAGTTCTCTCTTCATCTTTCATCTTATCAGTCAACCTAACACATGCACACACACAACAAACCATGCCTTCTCCCTTTTATATTCCATTATGTTGGTGAATGGAATACCCAACATCCACTAAAACCTAAGCCAGAAAGGCCCTCACTTTCACTACCCACCTTTCTTACACTTAACATCTTCTTAACAGCTCTGTTTGTCTCTTCACTTTTAAATGTATTGTTACAAATTTAGTACTTCATTCTTCTTCATTATTGAAAAATGTCTCCTTATTGGTTATCTTTGTCCCTAAAACTTCTCAAGACTAATCAAATCTTTACAATGCCACCCAAATGATCTTTCTATACCATAACTACTGATCATATTACTCGTGCAATCAAAGATCTTCAGTGGCTTCCCACAATGCAGTGGACAAAAGCCAAACTCAGAATGGTATAAAAATAATTTGACACCTCCTATCACTGCAACTTCACCAAATGTTGTGCCCATAGTCAACCTTCATGTTCTTGTCACAATAAACTACATGCATAGAGTTCTTAGAAAAGATGAGCTATTTTACCCTTTGTTCATAATCACTGCTTCTACCTGAAATGATCCTCTATTCCTCACCTGTCTGATAACTACAACCCATCTTTAAGGATTCAACGGAAACATTTATCTCCTGTTTCTGATCTATCCAGAAAGTACTGATTTTTCTCGAGTCTCACTGCCGACATGTCTATCTCCTTCTATTAGACTAGAAGCTTCTAAAGGGCAGAACGAGTACCCAATTCAGTGCTGATTCTATCTGACAGGACAGCACAGTGTTAACAGTGTAGGCTGGGAAGTTAGACAAGCTTAAGACTAAAATTCCAGTTTTTCCACTTAGTAGGTATGCTACTTAAAACTTTCTGAGCTCCTGTTTCTTCACCTACAAAATGAAGATTATATAATAAAACCCATTATACTTCACAGTAAAGAATATGTAAACTATTGTGTATAAAATGTTACAGTTCCTACTATATGATTTTTAATCAATAAGTGTATTTTGGATGGAGAGACTAATGAGTTACCACCTCCTGGGTGGGTAAAGGAAAGGTGAGACAGATCAAAATAAAAGCTACCATCTTTGAAGTCACTTCTGCTAGGCTACTCTATAAAGAAAATACGTTAAGTAATCCCAGAACCCCCTTAGGTATCTACTATGTGGTCAGAAAATGACAGAGAATGGCAAAAGGACTCAACCAGAAATAAATAAAAGGCTGAAGAAACTAAAAGGTTGAAGAAGAGCAGAAGTTCTAGATGGGATCAGATGGGAGAGATCAAAAGCCCAGTAATGACAATGAAGGCAAAGAATGCATATAGAAAGGAATGGGAGAGTCTGAGAAGTAGAAGGTAAGAAGTAGAAAAACACGAAAATTTGGAAGCAGGATCTTTCCAAGCAATGGCAAGAGCTACAATGTAGTCATATAGATAGTTCCTAGGGTAAATCACATGAAACTGCAAATACTGAACTATTTTTGACTTTAAAAATAAAACAGATTAGACCATTTTTAAACTAATAAGTTGGACCTCTTTTAAATAATAAAATTTTGGGGGGATTACACATTAATTCAATTAATTTCATTTTACATTCTACCTTTTGCCTTGAGTACCTGACACAATGTGGGGCCCCTAAGAAAATCATGCAAAACAAAAAATTACATTCTTGTTAAAGTGTTCTGGATGTTCCCTGGAACACAATTTAAAAATCGCTACTGTAATTTACATTAAAAGATGGCAGTGTTTAGTCGCTCAAGTTGTGGCCAACTCTTTGTGACCCCATGGACTGTAGACCACAAGGCGCCTCTGTTCACAGGATTTCCTAGACAAGAATACTGAAGTGGGTGCCCATTTCCTTCTCCAGAGGATCTTCCCAACCCAGGAATCAAATCCAAGTCTCTTGTGTCTCCTGCATTTGGCAGGCAGATTCTTTACCCCTGCACCAGGGAAGTCCACGGTAAAAGATAAAGAGACTAAATAACCTTCTTTGACTGACCCTTCTCATTTGAATTCCATACTCTGTAGCTGTGTTTGGACTCTACCTTCACAGAAAAAATAGTTATCCATAATTATGTGCAGTAGCAAACACAATGAACCAGGGGTCGAAGACCTGGATTTTAAACCTGGTCCCAAGTATGTATAAGCTGGGAAATAACAGGCTAATCAACAAATGTCTCTGAATCTAAGATTTTTCTCATCTGTAAAATAGGAATAACATCTGCCTTATAGTGCTGTTGCATGTATTAAACATAATGCCTACAAAAAACCTACTTAATAAATTGAAGCTTTTATAACTAAATGAAGAAATAACTGTAAAAGTGTAGTAAATGAGACTAAATTACTCAAGTATCACACTGACAAAATATATGAAAGCGACAATGATCTGACTTGTTAGATGGGACAAAGCTGAAGTGAATCATGCTGATTGTATGATAATAACCTTATTTTTTAAATATAGCACAGTAAACATGGGCAAATATTTCTATAATAAATAGATTATTTATGGATTGTGAATTTGTAATTTACCCCATTATTTTTTCCAATCTGACTTTTAATTACATCAGCCCTCAAAGATAACAACATTCTCCAGACAAGGCATATCTATAACAAACTTTTCAAGCTGGGTAAGCAAAGATTTCCTTATTACTACCAGTGTAAGGAAGCAATGCTAGCTAAAATGAGATATGGTAAATATTTATGCAAAATTAACAGAACTTTACCCCACAGGGATGCTGCAAGCATGGGAAAAAGCCGCTTCCCAGCACTCAGCAGAGCGGATGTCTGCAGATCTCCCTAAGGGCTATGCAGTCTCCGTGTCCATACGAATGCTTCAAAGGGCATTGCTTTTTTGCAGGCAGCCTCTCTGTAAGCTTTAAACCTAGTAAAACTCTCAAATTAGAATTCTCCATCCTTTCTCTACATAGAAACTGTATTCAATAAAGGATTTGATTTGTGGGCTTCTTTTTTAAACCAGCTATCTGCCTATCTGTTCTTGATTCTCCAGGGTTACTAAGAAAATGCAGGAAAACAATTCATAGCTTAAAAAAGGTTAAAAAATAACACACTGAATTATGTCTTAGGCAAGTTTTCTTTTCCAATGTTACGGCACAAAGGGAGGCTAAGTAAAGGATTCATGCCGCAGAATTTTCCGTAACCAAAAAAAATCATTTACAGAGAGGAAATGAAGACTAAAAACTAACAATGTTTTATGGCACAGAATATGAATCTACAGCTAGGATAAAAGGGATGATACTTCTTTAAGTGGTACAAACTATAAACTAAATGATATAGAAGAGATTACTACTATAAGAAGAAACCTTTAAAAAGAAAATATAATCTCCATTACCACTTAACCAACCATAGATTCTTGCTAAGAATAAACTTAAACTCAATTTGCTTACATCATTTATGTTTCACAAAGGCCCTATCACTATTTGCTACCTTTTCCTCCTCTTACATACTCAGTATAACAATTTTTTAAGTAATTTCTTACTGTTTTGTGTGCCTATAACACACATACACAACAAACCAAATCCCATAAAAGTTGTTTTAGATGGACTGTAAACTGCCAGGTTCCTCTGTCCATGGGATTCTCAGGGAAGAATACTGGAGTAGGTTACTATGCCCTCCTCCAGGGGATCTTCCTAATCCTGGGGTCAAACATGCATCTCTTACATCTCCTGCATTGGCAGGGGGCTTCTTTACCACTAGCCCACTCCAGTACTCTTGCCTGGAAAATCCCATGGATGGAGGAGCCTGGTAGGCTGCAGTCCATGGGGTCACAAAGAGTCAGACACAACTGAGTGGCTTCACTTTCACCTTTCACTTGCATGCACTGGAGAAGGAAATGGCAAGCCACTCCAGTGTTCTTGCCTGGAGAATCCCAGGGACAGGGGAGCCTGCTGGGCAGCCGTCTCTGGGGTTGCACAGAGTCAGACACGACTGAAGCGACGCAGCAGCAGCCACCCCTAAAGTACACGACTTCTCATCTTAATCCTCAGCACTAATCAATGAATACCACAGGTAAATTTCTTAATTCTTTAAATACAAACCAGCAGACAGCAAGAATGCAAAAATAACTTTGACGACCTACACAGAGCTGGCATTCAATATTTACTGAACAAATGAAGAAACAAATGAACTGATGTTGTCAAGACAGAACTGGACAAATCTAAGTGATCAGAGGCAGATTTAAAAGTTGACTGCCTATCCTAAAAAAATCTTATTGACACTGTACCTAAAGATGTTACCGTTTCACAGTCTGAGTTGAAATAACTGTCTCTTTGGTCTATTCCTCACCTCTAAATGCACCTTAATTCTAAAAACATCCTATAATTTGAAATTAATGGAAAGGGAATATTATCACAGCAAGGAAAAAACACTGTCACAGCAGTAGAAGCAGCAAATACATGAATTTGAAATTATTTAAAATGTGTAGATCAAAGTTATAGGAAAACCCAATTTCTTAAGTTTGAACAATAATAAATTCCTATTCTAAGTTTCTGACCTCCTTTATGTATTTAAATACATTTTCATTTAATCTTCATGCCAACATTAAAGGTAAGTGATATTACTCCAATTTTTATACATGAGAAAACTAAACTGTTCCTCAGAGACATAAATTTGCCTAAAGTTTCCTAGCATGTAAGCAGAACAACTCTTGACACCAAAACCCAGGCTCTTTTCTCTACATTATCTTCATTTAGTTCCCTTTTATTATTCCTTCCTTACAAAGGCTGCAAAAAGTTAAAATTAGAATATATATATATATAAAATTAAGAGCTAAAATATCTTTCCTTTAAAGGCTACTTTTAATCTCTAAAAAGAGAACAGTCTCAAAAATTCTGCCAGGGCAGTCAAAATTAATATAATTACTAATATTTATCCATATTTTACTTAATTCCTTTTTTGGAAACAAATTATTTCTTGCATCCTGTTATGTAATAACTGCATGGTAAAAATCTTCCTCTTTTTTTTTTAAACTATTCACATCTATTTACTAATACACCCAATTTACCTTCAAACACTGTCTCAAGAATTCTGACCTTGTAGAGCTTCTGGATAAATACACAAGTAACACAAATACTTAAGTAACAAGAAACCACAAACCTTTCCCCAAATTGCACAAATGACAAATGCAACTAAAATGCAACCAAGTGGAAGTACATTATTCTGAAAAAGGGACCAACAGATTATTATCTTTAAAAATGAATGTTTCTCTAACATGATACAATAGAAATGTAACATGAACAAAAGGCAGGTCAAAGAGTTAATTCTCCATGGGGAAAAAACTGTTTGTTTATTAAAAACAGACTGTGCTGCCCCAAGCAACCAAAGCCAGAATCAATCCAATGCCAAGAAAAATTAAAAATTAAATAAAATTTTTATGTACAAGTCAATGATAACAAAGTTTCTGCTTCAGTCACTACATGGATTCTGAAATGAGATTAACAATATAACTTAATTAAAGAAAACTAAAACTTCTTGGACACCTAGAAAACCATTTTAACCAAGTTTCAATGAACAGTGAAAAACATCAGATAAGAAAACATAGATAGTACTATCCTAAAATAAACTATTTTCATCATGTTATATACAATAATTTATTCACCAGCCTATATAAATCCTCTTTCATCAACTCATTGTCACCTGCCAACCTACAAACTGAAGGGATTGTATCTGTTAAGCTTGCTTCCCACTGTTACATAATACCCCTCTCCCAAGTATGTCCTGTGAAACTGACTATTCTAGTTCCATAATATAATGTCTATTACTCCCATAACCATAGAAATGATAAGTAAACTTACTGTCCCACACTATATGCTAGTAAAATCAATGAAGTCGTGAGTCAAAATGTAGGCTTTAAAAAGGTCCTCAGATGAACTAACCTGAGCAGCTGAGAGTGAGTTAAATTATTTCTAAACTAAAATTAGATTCACTTTCTTATTTTTATATTGTTTTAGGACTATTTCTTAGAGATCTGACAGAACTTTTCTCTGCATAACATACAGCATAGGTGAATACAGAATTTCTAGAAATGATTCTGATATTCTTCTCCAGAGTACATAACATCAGCAACTGGGAACTCCCAGAAGACTTAGAGCCATTAAGGGCTGGGATTCCTTTCAGTTGGCGTCATTCCAACAGAGCCTCAGTGTGAAATGAAACCTCCTGCAAATCAAATCTGTTGCAATGTTATTTTTTTCCAGAGGTTAATTACCTGCTTCACACTTACACACACACACACACACACACACACACTCAGGAGGAAAGGAGGTACTGGAAAAACAGATGACATTCTGCTGTACACCTCCTCCAGAAATACTCAAAACAAAATCAAAACAACTTTCTGGCTGTCAAATTCTAGGTACAACTCCATGAACATCCTCTCCTGCTTAACACCGGTCAGCCCACAGCATCATTATCTCCAACTACTAACAGACAGTAAGAATTTACTAAAAGAAGTTACACCTTCAGATTTTATCTTTCAGAGATACTCAGTGAAATATTTATGGCTGAAATTATGATATCCAGCAACTACTTCAAAATAATCCAGTGGAGAAGCAAGGAAAGGAAACATATGAACCAAGACTGTCCGTGCATAGAAAGTTTTTGACGCTAACAATGGGAATACAGAAGTTTATCATAGTATTCTCTGTACTTTTGTTATGTTTGAAACAGTCCATAAAAATAAAAATTTTCACAGAATCAAAACAACCCATTTAACCATTTATCGATAGCCTCAGATGACAGACCGTTTTAGCGCTCTGTCCTCTCTTTCCTTAAGAGGATTATACAGACCTATTATCACCCAACGTGTGATGCCACTTGTGGGAGGAGTACACATCTCTGGCCCAGTGACAATGAGCGTGACCGTATTACTGCTTTGACCAATGACATGTGAGTGATGTGATGTACACCTCAATGGAACAGAAGTTTTTGAAGTCTCTGTATGTTTCCATCAGTTTTCCTGTTCTTTCCCTCTGCCACAGAAATGGCATATTCCAGGGGCTGCTGGGGGATGCTCCTTCAGACAGGGTTCCAAAAATGCTGCAATCAATCCACAGCTGACAAGATGCAGTGTAAGCAAGAAATTAACTAGTGCTATAAGCCACAGATATTTGTTGGTGTTGCTATGGCAATACAACCCAGCAAAAGCTGATAGATATATTTACTACCAGTTAGTTAGGTACCAAGAATATTAAAATGATGAGTAGTATATTTATGAGACTGTAAAGGAAGGCAGACATACAGAAAAAACTTAACTATATTTACCTCTGAGGAAAGAGTCTGAGAACCAGAGAGTGTGCAGGGTATAGTTAGGATCAGCAGGAGACATTATATATTATTATATCATTTGAATTTTTGTGAGTATGTTTAACAACATCATTTGGATAACTGGATAATTTGGGCTATTTTTTCTTCCTTATGCTTTTTAGTACTAAAACAATAAAAATATAATGAAGCAGACAGTAACTAATTAAAAATGAGTAAGAACTACCCTCCTATCCTTAAGGAATCTGAAAATTGATTGCAATTTAGCTTTAAAGAAAGCTTCTTCCAATAAGACATTCATTGTTAGTTCTTAAAAGTGGTAAAGGTGATATGTGAAAACAAAATTTAATAAAATTAGGAGTGTAAGTACATGCAACTCTATCAGTTTACTCATCTTAAGATTTCAGTAAAGCAAACATAGGGTCTTGTACATGGGTAGTGCACCTACCGATCTCAAAGGAAATTCTCTCAATTACATTATTTTAGTATGCTAATTAAACTGGTGAAGAAGCGCACTCTAGGCATTAAACTTGGTGAAGAAGCCTTAACCATAGACAAGCCTTAACTATAGACAAGGTATCTACTCCCCTAAGTTAACCCATACAGGGTAAATATATTTTTAAGTATTAGAAGAAAAACATTCCAACCACAACTCTTGAAGTGATTAAACAAAACTTGAATGGTTACAGAAGTCTCAAGGCCAACAAAGTAACACTTCACTACGTGAATAAATTTTTACTTAAACTTGAGCAATCCATGCAAATATGATCAGGGACATGTCTGCTCTTTTCATCTTAGGATCTCAAAGCACTTTACAAACATTAATTTAACCCTCATATCGCCTTGAGAGGTAGGTATTATACAACATTATAACTATCTATCCTGCTACTACAAAACGTTTAAATATCCCTTCAGCAGTACTTGCCCTGAGGAGGTATTGCCAAAACAGCCAATAAGACAGGAAATAAGCTGACAGTGTATATGCCACCAACAATCTCTAAAAAGATCAGACCTTCACCCACAAGAACCACTTCCTCTGAGTAAACCACAAAGACTGCACAGGGCAACCACAACGTATCAGTTCACGTTGGAACAGAGGCAGATAACCCATCTAATCTATGGAAGGCTATGTCCAAGCACCTTCATAAGGTATCTTATACGTATTTCAGTGTGTAAGTGTACTGGGAGGACTTGTTACTCTTCTGGACGAGATATAGTCACCTTCTACACTGCATAATCAATTTCACATGTAATTTATTCAGATGCTGGTTTTTTCACCACAAGAAATATCTAGATTTTTCTGAATCCACATGAAATCCTCCTTAAGGTAGAATCTAACATCAGCATTTAAATGTCATATTTAACCAAAACGGTAGTCTCAGAACAGTTATCTTTAAATGCCTATAATAGGCATCAAAAGAAAAAAACAGTGTGACAAGTGGATAAGAGTAAACATTAACTAAACCAGATTTTCTTATATATTCCCGATTTCTTCATGAACTGTCCCTCACAGTCCCATGACAGGAAACCTAATTTTTTACTGGCCTTTAGATTTGCTTATCTCTCAACACTGGGAAGCCACCCAGGTCTATCATGTGTCTATGACCTAAAAAGCCAGGATTCAGCATTTGAATTAGTAAGAGATCCTGTTTTGCTATGAATCTAAACTGTCAGCCGCACTGGTGCATGTTAATTTAGTAAGGAAAACAGTATATTTCTCCTACTGAAAGTCAGTAAAGCTGTTTATAAAATGTAGGCAAAGTCTCTGACCTGTGACACCATCACGTATTATCTCTGCAAAATGAAAAAGCTGAGAGTTATTCTAGGTACTAGCTTCATAGGTTTGTCTTGGTGTTAAAAACTCTTACAAATTTCTTTCTTCTGAGGCTTTCTTGGTACTCTAGATATTCTAAGTAGAGAAAGTAAAATACCCTAAATCTCATCTGTTTCCAAAATTCTGACGTTTCAGGTAACAAAATCACTAGCAAAACAAGGAAGAATAAAGACATCTGTTTAAAATAACTTTAAGTATCAACAATAAAGGTCTGCTAATACAACATTCAAGAGCTCTATCTTATATATATATAATTTTTTCCTTCTGTTACTTATCATGAGTAACAATTCTTGTAAATACACTGGTAAAAAAGTAAAACATTATTTCAATATTAATAACAGTATGTCTTATTGGAAAAACCAGCTTATCATTGCAAATCTATTTATTTTCACTAATAAGTGGAAATAACAGAAAAAAACAAAGTTAAACAACACAAGCACACACACTCAAAAAAACCAAAAAGGAAAAATGACACACAATTTTAAGGTTAGACTGAAAAATCACTGTAAAAAAGCTACAACCACATCTCTTTATTAAATTCAGAGATAGTTCATCCTCATTTCTGATTAATTTTCAACAGGGATAGCTTATCATTTGTTTGCTACATTTTTTTCACATAATTGATAATCCTTGTAACTTACATTAGGGCGAGATATTAGAAAGAATCACTTTGTAAACAACGCTTTTGTAACATGAGTAATTGCTTAATTAGCTGATTTGCTAATTATGCTGTTTGTATATATCTGTTTGTCTTTTTGATGGTGACATCTCCCATATCCATTCTAAAAACTATGTAAAATAAAACTGAATCAAAATGGTCTTGAGAATTTCTTTACTTATAATTTTGGGCTATGCCTGGAGAAAACAGAAGACCCCTGTATTATGGTAAAACCAAACTGGAACTTGCTCTAGAATATGAATAAAGTTAAAATATAGACTATCATTTTGTAGTAGGACAGCACTGAAAGAAAAAAACCATTCTGCACTAGATGGTCAACTGAGGAAAAGCTAATAAAGTATTAAGAGGAACAGACTGACTTTTAGACACAAACCAACAGAATATACAACTTGGCTCAGCGAAGAATAAGGGTGGGGGGAAGGAAAGGGTGGTGGACAACTGTCTGAACCATTTACAGTCACATAAACATAAAATGGGAGGAGATCATTATTTAGCCTAGTACAGCAAGTGTATACAAGTAACAGCACAACTTAAAAGAAAAGTCTGTGCTAAAGATCAGGAAAAACTTCCTGACTACAAGATCTATCAGATTGTTGTTCGTCTCCTGAGGAAGTGACGATAGCTTTATCCTCTAGAGATACTTAAAATTAGAATGGATAAGGTACTAGAAAGCATCCGGTAAGAGAAAAATCCAACCCTGACTTAGCTTGGAAAGTTACAAGGGAAGCAGGACAGAAAAAATATAGTGACGGAAAGACAATAATTTAGAGCGACATCTGGAGGACTTGAAAGCCAGAAAATCTAGGTCATATCTTGAATCTATCCTTTCCAGTTTTATCATCTTAACTTAAATGCTATGAGTTGCTGTAAGTGTAAATGATGATCCGCCTCACATTGAACTGAAGACACGGTAAATGTTAGAGCCACACTGCCATAGGATATCATTACATAAGTCAGGGTATTTTCTTCAAAAGGAAACAACATTTATAATTTTGCTGATTTTAAATTTTCAGTTCAAATGCCATTATTTTGAAGATTCTTAACTACTGAAAGGAAAAGGATCATGCCTTCCCATGAAGTTTTAAAACATCATCAACACCACGTTTTAATGGATGAAACTTCAATGAAGTTAATTATGCTCCCTGTTTCTGAAAATGTGGCATGGTCAATCCCTAGGAGATAAGCAGTTAAATAAGTAGCATTTCTAGTAACTTTGTTAGACAACCATGATGTAAAAGCACTTCTCCAATTACCAATGGAAAACCTTTAAAATATCCTGCTGCTTTTACAATCCATATCAGTCAGGTAGGCAATTCATACTCAATTCATGAAACCACCAGTGTGTTAAGTGGTATTACCAGGTTAACATATTTTTATTATGATTCAAATAAAGCTTCTCTCATCGTCTCACTAAATATACGTGAACATCTTATAAATGTGCTGTTAATCTAGAAGACTATAGCTCTGTACTTTTAAAAAACATTTACTTCGGACTGTACATGTTGACTCATGTAAAACTGTACAAGTGGATGTACTACTGCATACCTGTCTGAATCAGGACTTTAAACTGAAAAACTAGAAGAAAAGACAACATTAAAGTGAATACAAAGCTAGCTCTGTGTCCTGGCCCCACTTTCAATTCAGTATTTATCTAATGACTGATTTTACAAATGAATGCTACAAATAATTTCACCTTGCAGATGACTCAGGCAGCCTTGAAAACAGTGCACATACAGAATTTTTGTTTTGTATTTTAATCAAAAGCATTATTATACGGCACTGTTGGCAGAAAAAGTATCATGAATGAAAACGTTAATTACTGGCAAATGCATATAAAGCCTCTGGCTTCCAGACTCACTTTAAAAAGCTGCTTCTTAAAAAAAAAAAAAAAAAAAGAACAAAAAGACTTGCTTCAGTTAAACAAGCTTAAAGTTGAATTTACAATGCTTTAAAAAAAATCCAATATATTAAAAACCTTTTATCTATAAATCAAAACCAACAAACTCTATGAGTCCTAGACAGGACATAGGTTCTTTTCAACAAAGACCTTTATAGCAAAATCCTACCTGTACTGTCCCTAAAAATTCACTGTTCTAGAATACAGCCTGAAACAATTTACTCAGTCCACTGAAAAAGCATTCTCTTATCTCTCAAAAGATATTCCAACTGCCACAGGACCCCTAAACTCTTAGGGAGAGGACAAGCATCCAGGAGGATTAGAAACAATTAGGATTATTTTGGGACTTAGGGCAGCAAGCAATGCAAACTGGAGAACAGCAATCAGATATTTATACCACTTTTCAAATGCTGCTTCTAAAAGCTGAAAAATAAAATCTTCAGGTCTCACAGAAGTTACAAAGCAAGACACTGGATGGTATTCATAAGCTGTTTAGATTTTAACAATTCAAATATACTACATAAAAACAATAGCTACCATGAACCTATAGTTTGAGTTTTAAGTTGACAACTACACTTTTAAAAAGGGGACTGGAGTGCCTGAGGAGTAGAGAACTAAAAGGGGAAAAGGGGAGTAAATGAATGTGTTAATTTAACTGCAAAATAACAACAGGATATAACAGAATTCTGAGTCTCCAAAGTGACCATTCAGAGCCCAAACATAGCTGAATTCCATCCCAGCCCCAGCACGTCCCTAACACAAGAATAAAACCCTTCTTATCTTGTTCAGCCATGTGTCGCCTGCCACAAACTGCAAAACAGAACGCCCAAAACCAGCTAGTCTGATTTCAACTGAGGACAGACAGACTCTGTAGTCAGAAGCATCACAATGAAAGAACTCTAACTCACACAGCTGGCCTGGTGGGTCTGCACACTCTACAAAACAAAGCCATACCACATACAGTACTTCAAACTTGAAAGGATCTTTAAAAAGGCACTGTTAATTTGCCAGTAGCTCTAGAATCAGCAAAATGTACCTAGAGTGCACTGGAGTTAGACCATGAGAAGAGGCTGAGGAAGTTAGGCTGAGAAGAAGATGGGAACTATTCTATACTAGTAACTTTATTAAGGCAGCCTGGCACAGAAATAATACTAAACCAGTACTTCCAGATTTCACCCCAACATTTATTCAAATCAGGGACAACTCTAAGAGTCAATGGATGCTTGAGATTTATGGGGCAAGATATGTTCGAAGAAAAAGTAACAGTCACATAAGAATAAATCTTGTGGTGGAAAAAAAGAAACTAGTAAATTCCTAAGAAATACGAATCCATGATTGTCTTACCAAGGCACATTAAATTAAGTGGCTTTTAAAGTCTTTTGTCTTTTAAAAAGTATGTGAAATTAGGCTGTACCTGAACTAATTCAAGTAGATATTAAACCCAAACCAATTTGCAGATTCATCTTAGAATATTCATCTTTTAATCCTTTGTGCCCAGCACAGTGCCTGGCAAAAAAACAGGCATTAACTGCATGCTTATTATACATTTGTATCTCATCTAAGTTATAAAAAGCAACACAAATCCCAGCGTTTTCTTTCCAACATAATGGAAATAGGAAGAAAATCTCTGAGAAGCACAGAATAAGGAAAGATCATTACTTGGGGGCCTTTAGGTGATTTTCACGTGGAATGAGCTGGTGATCCAAGGTTCTGTTTCCACAGAATTAAACACCCTTACTATTGCAATGAAAACTACCAATAGATTAGTTCCTAATAAGACTTCTCTCCAGGGTCAACAGAGAAGGCAAGAATTGAGAGAACCAGGAAAACAATTACCCATGAAGTGGCTTCTCAGAGACAAAACACCCTGAAAGAAAAGGAATGGGAATAACCAGAAAAAATCAAAATAAGCACTGTTAATAATGTTAAGTATACTCTCGGAGAAGTTGAAAATTAAATGCATTACAAAATATATACAAACAAAGATAAATAGTTTAAATATTTAATAGAATCTTTTAGGTGAACATTCACGTGATACTGGGAAGCATCAACAGGAACAGGAAATTCTGTTTCTGGAGTAGCTGTTAGGGTAAGATAATGGAATTTGGCCCTTTTAAAATCAACAAATGAGTCTTACAATTGGGTGAAACTCTCTTATTAGGGAATTCAACTACTTTTTGCAGAAGCACTTCTCAAAATGCTTTCTTTGCTCCCTAACTTCAGTTATTTGATCTTTTTTTTCTTTTTAATGACCAAAAAAAAACAACAACTGAAACTCGGGACTAAAGATACAACATTATAGTAACACTGAAAAATATAATGTAGTCAAGAATACGCTTTTATCACTTAAATATTGCAAAGAATAACTCTAAAGAGTAAGGAAACTCACTTAAACCACAAATGGTCTACCTCAATTCACAAAGCAACGTAGGTAAGTGCTGTAGAAGACTGACCCAACTCAACAAATCCACCTGCCAGCTTCTACTACATAATTCGCTTAGGCCTACACCCCTTAAATGCAAACGTTTCTGGAAAATGAAATCCTAAAAGTGCAATAATTAAAATCAAGCCCCATGATGTTCCCCCTCCCCCCTCCCCTTTTTTTAAAGTTCCTTGATATTGTCCCCACCAGGAGACTGAGACTTACTGGTAATTCCAACATTCTGGAAAACTATTAGAAAATAAACACTATGCAAGTCAATGTTTCAAGGATATCAATTTCATAAATCATCAGGCGGTAGTCTCAGAATGAAGATCACAAACAGAACAGTATCTAGGGAACTACAGGACAGGAGTTAAACTTATGAGGGACCAATACCCCAGCCGACCTCCGGCGATGACCTTCACCCAAAATGACCTTCCTCTGCTTTCAAGATCAGTAATGAATTCTAATGCCCAGTACGGACAGAAAAACACAACCGTGGCTTTACCTACCCCTCCTCCGACACTATAAAGTTTCTCTCCAGAAAAAAAAAAAAAAAAATTTCCAAATTCAATCAACCGGGTAACTTGGCAGCAGCCCCAGACTAACTGCAGAGCTCGGAAACAACCCTCCGTCGGATGCCTGTCAACTTCACTGGGCAAAGGCAATCGGCAATCCTGACTCTCCTGTTAGGTCGGGCCCCATCCAGGGAGGCTAAGCGCAGGGGGGAACTTCATACCAACCTGTCGGTGATAGTAGACTGTGTGCCACTCATTGGGGCCCTTGGCGAGAGGTCCTCCTTTTATCCAACTTGCATTTTACAGTAACACCTCCACCCCACCCCCAGCGCTCCGGGATCAGGCCCGACTCCGTAGGGGACACCAGAGTCCAACTCAAAACTCCATTCAGTCATCTAGAACGTCCGACTGGCAGGGGTCAAGGAGAGGGGATGCGGGTGGGAGCGAAGCAAGTTATCTCCCCAAACAAACCGAGCGAGTCCGCCAGAAGGCGAGGTCTAAAGCTAGGGAGCGATCCTTGGGAAAGCGCCGGAGAAAACTTCGTCACAGAGGGAAGTCGGCGAGCCGCGCAGGGAACGGACCTCAGGAGTCCGTCCGGGGCAGGATGGGCTCCTCGTCGGGGACTCGGGGGCCTGCAAATCCCCGCCGCCGAGCCGGGGCCCGCTGGCTTCTGCTTTCTATCTGGGGCTGCCGGCCGCTCGTGGCCGCGGTCTCGGCCGCGTCTCGGGCCGCCCCGCGTCAGCCGCGCGCGGCTCCATGGCCCCGGGCCGGGGGACCCCTCTCGTCGTCCTCGCCGCCCCCGACCAGGCTCCGGACGCCGGGACGAGCGCGAGCGTCGGGGGAGGAGGTCCCGCAGCCGGAGGTGACAGGAACCTGGTCTCTCAGCCCCGCGGGCTGCTCCCCATCCCTCGGAGGCCCGGGCTCTTCCGCGGTCGGCGAAGGCGGTGGCAGCGGCGGTGGCTCCTCCCCGACGCGCCGGTAGGCGGCGGTTCCCGCGAGGGGCGGGAGGTTCCCGTCTGACCCGGCCTGGAAGCACCGGCCCGGGAGGCCGCAGCGACCGCGGCGACTCGGAACGCAGGGCCGGCTCGCCGGGTCCTAGGGCTCTCGCGGGAGCGCGCTGGGCGGGCGGAGGAGGCCGCCGGCGATGGAGGGGCCGCGCGACAACCGCAAGCGCGCGCGCGGGTTCCGGTTCCGGTTCTGCCTTCCCGGCCCCTGCCGCAGCCAGCGCGAGCGCTCGCCTTTCCCCTCCCCCGCCGACGTTTTTGGCCTCCTCCCCTCTGACTTCGGGAAGCCGCCTCACCCGGGATCCCTCCGCGGCGCGCGGGACGGCCCCAGCCCCCCGCTCTCGCCACCCCGCGCGCCGCCTACGCTCACCGGCCGCGGCCGCGCGCCGCCCCCGCGCGGACGCCTCCGCCGGAATCTCGTAGGGGGAGAGCGAGAAAGTAGTTCTGCGAGGGCCGAAGGAGGTGGGCACCGTGCGACCCTGAGAGTCCCACGCGCCAACCTAAGGTTGTCGCAGGGAGCCCACGAATGCGGAGGTTGCTACTTGGGGTCTAGCTTGCCCTTAACTAGGCTTTCCCCTAGAGAGCTCGCGCCCAGTCCCGAGGAGTTGAGGATGATAGAGGAGGCTCTTTGGCAATTACTCACCTCCTTGTCCTAGAAACTTGTATTCCTTAAGGGAGCATACTTGTTCTTTTCTCATAACACGCACAGACTGTTTTGCCCGGACCCCGCTGCTCTCTGGTGAATCAGACCCCAGCAGAGAGAGGTTTTGGCCTTGGCCGCTCACCTGGGGCACCTGCTGGCCTCGGCCCAGGGCAGGGGCTGCCGCGCAAAAAAGTCTTGGCTGACGGCGGAGGGTTGGAGGATGGAAGTGTATAGGATTGGGGAGACAGTTTGGGAACTAGAGCCAGGATTTCTTCGTATAAAGTTGCTTTTAGGCTGCTTCTGCCTTGGCAAAATGAAATGTGTTATTTGCCAAATTGAGCAAGCATGGTGCTTTCCACAGCGGCTTAACAAACTTGCTGTGGAAAGAAATGGGAGCAGGGGGAGGGGGGCAGTTTATTTATCCTATTACATTACAGTTCTCTTTGAAGACTTCCCAAATATATATGTTTTTTTCTACTAGGTAGTAGGTTTAGACACCCATCCAGTTTTATGGTTGCGTAACTCAGGATTCAAGCTCTTCAAGTTCCATGTACAATATATTTCTTCCATTCCGCCTGCAAACATCTGAAGTGGCTGTCTCTTCATACAACCATTATCAGACTTTCGGGTTCCAACTTGTATTGGTGGGTAAGGGTCTTTAACCTTTTTGTGGAAATCAAGTGGCAAAGCAAATCTAATAAACAGTGGATGTAGAGAAAGGAAAACAATTACCTCTTAACAATGCTGTTTGTAAAAGTCAGTCCGCAACAGTGCGTGAAAGGATCATTATCCCTGAATAGATGCATGAGCTAAGGCTGACGTTAGAACTGGGTTTAAAAAAAAAAAAAAGATAAACAGAGGCCAAAGATGACTCTTTATTGCTTGATTTTTTTTTTTTTAAGTCCAGGGCACAGCCAACTAATTTTGTAATGTTTATTTTGGGAAAGAATAGAAGCAGAATAGGGTTCTAAGCCACTTTCCTAATGATCAGACCAGGACACATTGCCACCTGCTGGTGTACCCTAGCATGATAATTATGTCCTGAAAACTTCATTAAACTGCACATTTTCCATAGATAACTGGAAAGAGCTTCATCAGTCTGTATACAGTGACCAAAATTCAAACCTTATCAGCAAAGTTTTAGACGTGCTAAATATCTTTTTTTGCCCTGTTCCAACAATTTCACAGCGTAGGTATCAAATTAATTGGACCCAATGACTCATCAAATCATGCCTTTTGAAAATGAGTTTCCTTCTTCCCTTCAAGAATGCCTCACTCCACGAGCTTCAGGAATAACACAAACTGGGAAAGTTTCCTAATTCACCTTCTCTTCCTTGCATACAAAACCTCTTGGCAGTCTGCTTTCAAGATCTTTCCAAACTTAAACAGACCCAAAGTTCTAGCTGTGAGCAAAGAGGCCATTTGCTGTGGGAAAGCTTCGGAAGATGGTAAGCAAAGGATTTAATTAAGCTAGTGATTATTCACTCCAGGGCTATTTTTTTTTAATAATGAAAATCTCTATATTCACGCACAAAGCTCTCATGGTAAAAAAGAAAAAGTCCCAAAAGCCTCTTTACAACTGTTGGTACCTCTAGACTGTTCTAGAATCTGTATATAGAATACCTTCACAATAGTTACACCAATTTAGGCAGAGCACACTCCACAGGGACATTAGTCCTTTACCTAGAAAAATGACATCAATGACACCTATCCACTGTGAATGCTCTTTGAGGTTTTCCAGTCGGGGGTTATCCAGGCCCTCATCCATTCTTTCAAGCTGCTTATTGAGCACCTGGCTTCCCAAGTGGCTCTAGTGGTAACATACCACCTGCCAGTGCAGGAGATGTAAGAAACTTGGGTTTGATCCCTGGGTTGGGAAGATCCCCCTAAAGGAGGAAATGGCACTCCGCAGTATTCTTACCTAGGTAATCCAGTGGACAGAGGGGCCCGGTGGCCTACAATCCCTGGGGCTGCAGAGTTGGACATGACCGAGCACACAGTGAGCACCTACTGTGTGTCTAACACTGGTCCAGTCTTTGGAAGCAGAGTCTGAAGAAAGCAGAAGGCCCTGTCTTCATGGACCCAACTGGACATCACCATTTTCAAGGCAACTACTCAAATAGGCTGAACATAAAGAAGGCTGAGCACCAAAGATTTGATGCTTTTGAAATGTGGTGTCCAAGAAGATTCTTGAGAGTCCCTTGGACTGCAAGGAGATCAAACCAGTCAGTCATAAAGGAAATCAATTCTGAATATTCACTGGAAGGACTGATGCTGAAACTGAAGCTCTGATACTTTGGGCCCCTGCTTCGAAGAACTGACTCATTGGCAAAGATGCTGATACTTTTGAAGATTGAAGGTAGGAGGAGAAGGAGACAATAGAGGACGAGATGGTTAGATGGCATCACCAACTCAATGGACATGAGTTTGAACAAGCTCCAGGAAATGGTAAAGGACAAGGAAGCCTGGCATGCTGCAGTTCATGGGGTTGCAAAGAGTCAGACACAACTGAGTGACTGAACAACAACTAAAACAGGTGGCAAAATAAGAAATTAAGTTCTTCCTCCTCCTTTTGGCAAACTGCTTTCTGTATGTAGATTGTTGCCTCAAAAAATAAACACTATTAAGAATGGTGGATAAGAGCAGCTAAGAAGTATTTTACCAGTAAGTATAATTATGGTTCAACCTTTCTGCAGGCCAAAGCCTTTTTTTTTTTAAGCTTCTTGGCAGAACCACAAGAAAGACATAAAGCAGACCCTGGGTTGATAAAAAGTTGTTTATTTTTATAAAATTTAGTATAAATCTTATTGAAATATAAATTCTTCTGGAGCAGTGTTAATAATTATTACATAGTAATCTGAATGCAAATGAGTACTTCATGTGTCTGACCATACCACATGTTAATTAGCCCTTCAGTACCTGTCATGGACAAACTCAGCATCTTAACTGCTGAGTCACCTTCATTTCACAGTTTTGTCTCAGCAAGTTGCCTTCAGAGTTATCAGCTATAACATCAAGAAAAAGCTGAAATGAGGGATTTTCCTTCTCTTATCATTAGTTAGGTTTCTTGAAATTCAAGAAATCTAAGTACATTCCCCTAAAAGAGCAAGGTCTACAATCCCTTCACTTCTGAGGCGTAAGGAGAAAAGAATTGGTACCAGATTAAGTCTATTCATTCGTCTGGTATGGGACAGGTTGCACTGTGCCAAAATTCAAGAGACGGCTTTTTTCTTCCTTTTTTTTTTTTTTTGGTGCCACGCCATGCTTTTTTAACTAGGCTTTTGCTAAAATCAGCATTCCCTAGCATCCTACTTTGACCACAGTCTTATTGGAAAGAAGCTAACCAGCATTTCAGGGATATGGGTCATAGAAAAAAAGGAGTTGGGGATGCTACTGTCAGATTATTCTCATGTCCAGCAAATCTCCTTAACCAAATGACAGTCATTTTAAAAGACCCGTAGTTAACATGCCTTTAAAGCTGTCTTTTCCCGAGCAATGATGACTTCATGCGGTTCCAACCACTCATGCCTGGACAATGATGTCCATTTTCAAGAACCACTCATTAGGCTAGGATTACAAGTGACTGGGCCGACACTTCCTACCAACCTCCAGCCCTGACTTCAACAGCCCCAGACTCTTGCTCATCAGCTGAGCTACGTGGTCACCACTATGTGGTCTCAACATCACAATTGACTGAATAAATAACAAACAAACAAATAAATAAAACTTCCCTTTTTTCCCGTAAAAGCCCTACATTAAAGACCTTCATTAATGAAAAGCCACCTGATGTCTCTATGAAATATGCAATGGAGTATTTTGTTTATTAACAGTAGGGTTCAAACAGAGGCAAAGAGTAAACAAGTGACCTGCCCAAAGGATCTGGCAGGTGAGTAGCCAAATTAGTTCAAAGAACCTAAGAATTCTCACTTCCTAAGCCCTTTTACTACACTTGTGTTCTTGCTTTTCCTAGGTAGGATGAGAGACTATTGACTAAGAAATATTTTTTTCTTCCTAACATTGGCTTTTTCATAATATACTGTCCAGAGACAGTGGCACCTTTTCCAGAGAAAAAGTAGTAACAAGATGAACAGGGAATGTATCTGAAATGGAAAAAACAACAGTCTCATCACCCTGAGGCCAGGACATTTGGTCTTTGGTTCTGGTTTGTAGTATGTATAGCAGAGCTGAAACCTGAACTGGCATCTCAAGCCCAGTGGAATCTACATGGTAAATCCCTACGGAATTCAGTCACAGCCTCTCATGCCTAGGAGATTAAGGCACAAAAGCCCTGAGAACTGGCATAGTTTTCCTGGTAGGGCAGAAACCGTACAACAGGACTCGGTAAATCTGCCCACACCTCATTCATCTCTCATCCGAAGCTCTAGCTCTATGGTTTTTGTGCAGAAAAGAGTTAATAGAGCAGGCCTGGAAAGGGCTGTCTGCAAGGTTGGCCCTTGGCCAGCATCCGGGGACTTAGATTTCGTCAGGAAGGTTCCCACATGAACTGATGAGCTGGCTCACTGACTCTAAACTGAACAAACAATGTGGTTCATGACGAAAACCTTTCCTTCTGGGAGTCAGGAAAAGGCGGACTTTTGCACACCATGGAAAGACTGCCTATGGCACCAGCCCCCAACTGAAACCTTGGATACCGAGTCTCTAACAAGCTTTCTTCTAGACATTTCATACATACTTTGAACAG
This sequence comes from Madoqua kirkii, assembly GCA_006408675.1. Classification (NCBI taxonomy): domain Eukaryota; kingdom Metazoa; phylum Chordata; class Mammalia; order Artiodactyla; family Bovidae; genus Madoqua; species Madoqua kirkii. Next base: position 62,747 of record SJYC01071697.1, read on the forward strand.
ATCATTGCTAGAGGAATTAGCACATCCTGCATGATCCCACTGGGAGAGGGCTCTGGAAGCGTGGGCTGGTTTCCCCTGTACTCTGCTCCGGGTGCCTTTTCCTTTTGCTGAGTTTTCATTGTATCCTTTTGCTGTAATAAATCAAAGCTCTAAGTACAACAAAGTGCTGTGTCCTGTGAGTCTTCCTAGTGAAGCATCATGCCTAAAGGTATGTACTTGGGGACCCCCAAGTACAGAGAGTCCTATATGGTATATACCAAGTATATGGTATAGGGAGGCTCAGGAAGTAGCCCCCTACCACTGTCATGGTTTCATCCCCCCCAATCCTGCTCTCAATTTCCTGATCCAAGTTACTTCCCGAAAGTCCCTCACTTTATAGTAAATGAGGTGCATTTCTTTAAGCTGCTACACAGAAACCAGGGAGAAACATTTGTTTATTCAAAGGAATATGGAAGAAATTGCGCTAATGTTCTTTGAGTTCCTTTCTAAGCTGTCTGGTCATCAAGCCTCCCAGGGACAGAAGAGCCAGGGTCACCACAACCTACAAGGAATGCAGCACACTCATCTCAGCTCTGACTTACTCGCAACTACTACTGGTAGTCGTGCTTTCCACAGCTGTGCTGCTGCAGAAGTTAGCGTTTTAATACTGGAATGTGTTCTGTTCCAAGCCTGGCTTTCAAACCAATCAATAAATTTAGCCCTTTTTTGTGATCTAAGTTTGTAATAAGCACGATTCTGTAACAGCCATATATCCAACCTGGTTCCCACAGCTGACTGAACCTAATCCATTGTCCAGAGCAAGCCGTGGCTAGTGTGTCTTGAGATGTCCATTAGTCTGAGCTGCCGCTCCTCACTCCACCTGCTTCTCCAGGTGTGGTACTTCTTGATGCTTTTCCTCCATGCAAAGCGCCAGATGCTAAACATGAAACACCAAGACACCACATACATCGCCACTCCCCCGACCTTCACAAACCACTTGGGCGTGGGTGAGACCATTTCACAGAAGAGGAGGCAAGCTCCTACACCAATCCTCACTCCAGTGAACAGGGCCACAAAAAGGAAGTCCACCACGTCTCCGGTGAAACTATGGTAATGGCCTGTTTCACGAAGAAACCAGCGCATCTGTAGCAGGGGGTTGGTAATCTCGCTTCCAAAGAGGACCGCATTGACCTCCGTGCCTGACTCTCCAAGCACCAGGGCCACAATGATGCCCAAAATACTCAATGTGTGGTGAGCCAGCATCAGAGGACCCTCAGACCGGAAGTAGATGCACCAGCCCAAGTCGAAGATGAAGTAGCCCAAGGTGAGACACAGAACGTGCACTTGGAGAGGTGTATTGGGTGAGCCTGAAATAAACCAAGACAGAAGCAAATTGAGTGGCTAGGAATTGTGCTGGCTTACACAGGGATCTTGTGTTGCTCTTTCTCAAGCCTTTTGGAATCACTGAAAACAAAAGCAATGGCAGGCACATGCTTTTTAGAGACAACCCCCCCCCCAAAAAAGACTAAAATCTAAAACTCTGGTCTCTATCAAACCAATGTTACAGGCCCCAGGACATGCTGTTCTGATGCATCAGATCTCAGTAGTGATTCAAACACCAGCAGTGATCCAGCATCCTCTGTGTAACAGCATAAAATTGAGTTATTTTGTTCTTTCAATTAAAATCCTACACAGTTTCTTTCTTCCTTTTTTTTTTAAACTAGCTTAAAGTCTGCTTCCAGATTCAGTTATTCTATCCCACTAGCAAATGCAAACTATCATATATGAGAATGGACAAAAACCAAGATCCTGCTATATAACAAAGGGACAATATTCAATATCCTATAATAAACCATAATGGAAATGTTACTCTGCCCAAATGTCAGATAATTTCTTAGCTTAATGGATTAGATTATTGGACACTGGTGGCCCTAACTTGTTTTGAAAGTGGACTCTGGAGAGAACCCCCAAAGTTAGTATGTTCCCATATGCAAGAACATAGGGTGCAAGGACCTGACATGTTTGAATCCATTAACAACCTTCATGTAAAACATAAACCCTAAGCATTGCTTCCTATCAGTTTGATAGTTTGAGGAGGAAATTCAGAAACTCAATATGGGAATATAAAGAAATTAGAAAAAGAATCTAAGGAATTTTTTAAAAAGTCATATTCTAGGGAAATTACAGATCGAACTATGTCCCCACAAAGTTCATATGTTAAAGGCTGAACCCCAGTACCTCAAAAGATGACTATATTTGGAGATAGGACCTTTGAAGAAGTAATTAAAATAGAGTCATTAGGGTGGTGTTCTTGTAAAATGAGGACACTAGGCACAAAAGACCAAGTGAGACAGCAAGAAGGCAGCTGTCTGCACACAAAGGAGAGGAAGCCTTAGAAGAAATCAAACGCGCCAACTTGGTCCTGGACTTCTAGCCTCCAAAACTGCGAGAAAATCAATCTTTGTCATTTAAGCTACCCAGTCTGTAATAAACCCCAGCAAGCTAATTCAAGGAGAGACAGGTTTTGTATTCTAAGGAACATTTAGAAACACACCTGGCAGCTTAAAAATTAATGTAGCTACCCCAAATAATGAGGTATTGGTTAAAGGATAGCAAATGCATACAACACAATATTATATAATAACTGACAAGGATAAGGAAGATCTGTATACATAGACATGGAAAGATGATGTCCTTTGAATACAGAATCAAGTAAAAGTTGCAGGTTACCAAAAAGTTTGTATTATACAGTCCGTTATTGTCTGTCTGTCTGGGGGTAGTGGTAGAAAATGTTGATATTGCTTTTATAATTTATACATTTTGATCAATTAAATTGTGAAAAGCAATGAAAATTGTTTTAAAAATAGAGTTATAAAAAGTAGAACAAAAGGTGATGCTACAATATCAGAATTAACAAGAAGATGAATGAAGACTCCCAAAGCACGTTATAATAGTAATTATTCTCCAGTATTCTTCAGTATTATACAAATTCTGTGGAAAACTCCCCTCCTTCTAAGACTACCTCCAAATCATAAATTCCTAGGGAAAATTCTCTAACATCTCCCACATACCTGGGTGGGTAAAAGGCCAAGGGCCGTCAATGAAGCCAACATAAGCTGAGAGACCTATTGAGAGGACTCCGTGGGCGAACGTAACCAGCCGGCAGTTCCACTCATAGCTTCGGTGCTTATTCAGGCGACAGAAAGAAACGTAGAGCGAAAGCCAGCCCCCCAGGCTGCACAGTGCCTGCAGACACAGAGCTAAGGCCATCCTATGACAAAAAGACCAAAACCAGAAAAACAAAGAATGCACCCTAAGAAAGCAGCATAGGGTCACATTGAGTATATGTCTTCATTTCTACTATAAGACAGTACAAAAATATTACCTTCACAGAAATACTTTTTCCTTATCTACATTGCCAAGACTCTCCCACTGAAGTGTGGCTGTAATTCTGCTTGCGTGTTCCTTAGAGATAACTGGTCAAAACAGTAAACCGAAAAGCAGGAACTGCATTCTGAGTTAGCAGACAGTCTAATATAACATGTTGTAATGATGAGTAAATGTCAATAATCTCCCAGTGGTGACTGACCTTGGACTATGAGACACAAGTAGCACGTATTAGATGTATTCATACTTCAAAAATCCCAATAAGAAGCTGTCATGGAAAAACACCTACACCACTTGTGTTCTCTGCTAGAAGTCATATGACAAAGAGAGTTTAATGTGGTTTTAAACTGATACTAAACTGAAGTTTGGGCTTGAATTATGGGTTTACCAGTCAAAATCAAAATGAGGTAAACCAGAAGATAGAACTAAACAAAGACCTAGATATACTGAAAGGAAAAAAAAAAGAAGCTAGTTCTGTTCAGTTTTGTAATTCAACTCAAAAACTGGCCGAGAGGGAAGCAGGATTTTGAGGACAAGTGGGGAGTTTCTGTAAATATATAAAAATATCTTTAAGGAAATTAGTTAAAAATGAAACAAAGTCAGAAAGCTACACTTTGACATTCTTACTTCGGTGCTTATTCAGGCGACAGAAAGAAACGTAGAGCGAAAGCCAGCCCCCCAGGCTGCACAGTGCCTGCAGACACAGAGCTAAGGCCATCCTATGACAAAAAGACCAAAACCAGAAAAACAAAGAATGCACCCTAAGAAAGCAGCATAGGGTCACATTGAGTATATGTCTTCATTTCTACTATAAGACAGTACAAAAATATTACCTTCACAGAAATACTTTTTCCTTATCTACATTGCCAAGACTCTCCCACTGAAGTGTGGCTGTAATTCTGCTTGCGTGTTCCTTAGAGATAACTGGTCAAAACAGTAAACCGAAAAGCAGGAACTGCATTCTGAGTTAGCAGACAGTCTAATATAACATGTTGTAATGATGAGTAAATGTCAATAATCTCCCAGTGGTGACTGACCTTGGACTATGAGACACAAGTAGCACGTATTAGATGTATTCATACTTCAAAAATCCCAATAAGAAGCTGTCATGGAAAAACACCTACACCACTTGTGTTCTCTGCTAGAAGTCATATGACAAAGAGAGTTTAATGTGGTTTTAAACTGATACTAAACTGAAGTTTGGGCTTGAATTATGGGTTTACCAGTCAAAATCAAAATGAGGTAAACCAGAAGATAGAACTAAACAAAGACCTAGATATACTGAAAGGAAAAAAAAAAGAAGCTAGTTCTGTTCAGTTTTGTAATTCAACTCAAAAACTGGCCGAGAGGGAAGCAGGATTTTGAGGTACAAGTGGGGAGTTTCTGTAAATATATAAAAATATCTTTAAGGAAATTAGTTAAAAATGAAACAAAGTCAGAAAGCTACACTTTGACATTCTTACTAGTGATAAATACACCAGGACAAGAATGAAAATAATGGAGTCAATAGAGTCAGACAGGACAAAAATCTGAAAATAACCAAAATGTCCTTATTAATATTCATTAGCCCCTCTACTGAAAGTACAAATAAAAAAGTTAAAAAAAAATTTCAGATATCTGTCTCATCTCAGCAGGCATTTTCTGCATGGCTACACTCAGTGCTTAACTCTATTCTGACAAGTGAAATAGTATCTGTGGACCAATACACATCAGTACACAAACCACTCCCAAGAATGCTATCCCAAGAGGGCTTTAGGAAGGTCAAGTGCAGTACAGCTTTCATCTGAAACCAGATTTCTACTCAAGAAAACAGCAGGTGTCAATCACTGACCTGAGTTCCAATTCTATTTCTGCCCCTAAATAGCTATGAGTGTGTGAACCAATCACTTTCACCTCTGGAGCTTCAGTTAAAAAGAGAGAGAAAGCAGAGGGGGAAATGACCGATAAAACTCTATAATCCAGCCCAGTTCTGACAAGGAGTTCTAAGAGAATTTCGTAAAACTTCCAGGCCAATTTTCCGAGCAAGAGTCAGAAGTACAAAGGACCCAGAATGAAAAGAACCGTCCTCTCTCACTTCCTTTTAAAGGCCAGGGTCACCAGCCAGAGTAATACGGATCAGCTCTTTTGGTTATGCCGATTAGTATTTTTAGAGTCTTCCTCCCTGAATCCTAATTCCCTGGCAGAACAGAGGGAACAGCAGCCTATTTACAAACAAATAAAAGAATAGACATTCGTAAATGGCAGATACAACGCTGTGACCTTGAGAATGTCACTCCATCTCCGTGTTTGGGCTTTTCACTCTTGGGGAAAAGGATGGCAGGGTATTTAGATGGCCGATGGCCGGTTCAGCTCAGAATTCCAAAGCTGCAATCCTCGCTCCTCCCTGTCCAGGGCCAGATTTGGGAGGAGGAGCGCTGGGCGGGCCCACCTGGCTCGGCCTCGGAGCAGGCGTGGCTGGAACCAGCCGCAACCTCGGCGCCTGGCAGGCACGGCGAGCGCATCTCCCCTGGACGTGCCTCCCCTGCGCTGCGGCCACGCCCGGCTGCGGCGCACCTGAGCCGAACCGTTATGCGGGTATCCCATCGGCGCCCAAAGGCAGAGGGGGGCCCTCTCCCCTCAGAGGCCAGGCCATCTGCCGGCTTCCTTCTCCCACCCTCGCCCCCCTCAGCGGGCCAGGCATGCCAGGCCACCCATGTCCGGAGCCCAAGCTGGCCGCCGGAGCCGGGCGGTTCGCGCCGCGCAGTTACCTGGTCCAGCGCCCCGGAAAGCCTCGGGCGCCTCGGCCCCAGAGCTCAGGACCGGGATCCCCGGGAGCAGGAAGCAGCGGAAAGAGGGAGGGAGGACCAGGCTCTGTCGGCGGCAGAGGCAGAGCCGGGGGTCTGGGGGCACCTGCTGGCTGGGAGGACGGAGCGCACAGCCAGAGCTGGACCTGGGACTATTCAGAAAGCAGGCGAGAGGATCCCCTCTTCGTCACGCAGGCCTGGGGAGGCGAGGGGCGGGGGTGTGAGGGGTGATGGTGACCTAATAGTGACGTGAGACCTGCAGACTGCTATCCTTGCTTACTTGTTTACTGTCTTTGTTAGAACACTTATCCATCCCCTGCCCCCACGATGTGACGACCCATCCCATAACCAGTTGGAGAGCACCTACTAAGTGCTTACCCCCCTACTAGGCTCTGTGGGGGATTTCACTTTTGCGTTTAAGTTAAACAGGCACACAACTAATTTCCAGGAAAATGCTCAGGCCTGAAAATCAGAAGTTAACTGTTCCTTCTCAGGTCAGCCCTCTCACTACCTTGGCAGTAGAGAATAAGGCTTTAAGAGTAAATCCGGCTTGGTTACTGACTGTGTATCTTTGAACAATTTGCTTAACTTTTCTGTGCCTCTGTTTTCTCATCCACAGAATGGGGATAGTAATAATAATAGCTATCTTATTGGGTTACTGCAAGAATTTTACACACTTGACATGTGTAAAGTGCTTATAGAATAGCTGGTGCATGGAAGTTGTTATATAAATGTTAATTATTGTTGTTGTTACCTCACTTGGGTTAATCCTCTCTCCTCTCTGAATCTGTTTTGATACCAATGAAAGTGCGTTTGAACAGATAGCTAAATGAAAGTGTGGAGATGCAAACGGGGTAAAGAGGGCGTCTAAGGGGCTTCCCTACTGGCCCAGTAGTTAAGACTCCATGCTGTCAATGCACAGGCCTCGATTCAATCCTCGGTCAGGGAACTAGATCCCACATGCCACAACTAAAGATCACGAATGTTACAACTAAGACCCAGTACAGCCGAATTCATTAATTAATTTTTAAAAAGAAGGCATCTGGGGTGGTTGATCAAGACAGGCAATGATAGGATGCTGAGGGGCCCAGATATTCTTAAGAGAAGACCTTGAGCAGAAGGGTGAGCCTTTAGGCCATGTTTGGGGAATAGTAAATGGTTTGGGTCATTTGTTTCGCCTGCCCTTTAGAATCAAGATCACACTCTTTTCATCTTTGTTTCCCTGGTACCTCTACCTGGTACAAAGGCAGATGCAATAAATATTTGCTGCTTGGATGGATGGGAGGTGAGCCTGCAAATGTATATTGGAAGCATACTGGCACTCCTAAATCTGAATGCCCCTCTAGATCACTTGGGAAGTGTTTTCAAAACACCTTTTGTTCAGGCTGCACCTTAAAGGTTGTGCTTTAATAGGTTTAGCATGAGGTTCAGGAATCTATGTCTATTAAAACCTGCTCATAGATCATTCAGATAATTAGTCACATTTGGGAGGCGCTGATGTTAGAGAACCTTTTATTACTGATGCTAGCCTAGGATGCCAGGCTGAGGCATTATATTATGTAGATAACAGGAAACCAAGGGAATAACTTTATCATGTTCTCAAGTCCTTGCTACTCCAATCTGCATTACCTGAGAGTTTGTTAAAAACACAAATTCTCAGACCCTAACCCTGGATCTACTGAATCAAATCTGCATTTTTAACAAAGTTCCCAGCGATCTGTATGCACATTCAGGCAGCAGATCTCAACCAAGACAATACAACAGAGTCACCTGAGGAGTTTTGAAAGTCCCATTTTCCTGGGCCACATCCCAGGCAAAGTAAATCAGAATCTGTGTGTCAATTTTTTTTAAGTTTCCCAGATAATTCCATTATCTGTGTAAGCAAAGTTCAGAGTCACTGCTATATAGATACGCAATGAAAATCAATATAAAATGAATTGGAGAAGACAACCTGTCACAAGGGGATTGGAATGGACCAGATAAGTAACAATAATAGCTTGAAGAAAGAAAACAAGGAAAGAAATGAATAGATGGTGTGCATATCTCAACTTTTCCCCATTTGCTTTTGTTACAGTTCTTCTAGTATCTGAATCTGGAATCATCTTCTTGCTACCACCATTTCTCAGAATATGAATTAAAGGCTTCAGGAGTCTAACGGCTGAGGGCATGAGGGAAAGTGCTAGTTCTTCCAGTTGAGCCTATATTGGACCTTTATCCTGGGGTGGCTGGGATTCCAGGCTCAAACTCCATTACCTGGGATTAAATTTTATTAATTCGTGTATCTTTGGCCACAATCCTTGTTCCACCAAATCACAGGGTTGTCAACCGTGGTGTTCCCCAGGAAAGTTCTGGCCTGTTCAGGGAACAGGAAGCTCTCCATCAATTTGTTTTTACTAACAGTAACAATCATAACCATAATAATCACAGTAATAACAGATAACACTTATTAATCAAGTATTGTTCCAGGCACTTTACATATATATACATATTAAGTCATTAATTCTCACAACAACTCTTGGAGATGGATATTGTTGTTATCCCCATTTTTGCAGGTGAGAAACTGAGTCACAGAGCACTGAAGGAAATTGCCCAAAGTGACATGATTAGTAGGAGGCAGATTTGGGTAATGAATCCAGGCAATATGGCATTGGATGTCATACTCTTAACCACAAAGGTAGGCTGCCTCCACTCCCCTGGAGTCTCCTCCAAATGGTACTATGTGTTCTTCATTCACAGCTCCTATTAGAAGGAAATGGCAGCCCACTCCAGTATTCTTGCCTGGAGAATCCCAGGGACGGGGGAGCCTGGCAGGCTGCCGTCTATGGGGTCGCACAGAGTCGGACATGACTGAAGCGACTTAGCAGCAGCAGCAGCAGCATTAGAAGTTGTTTAGAGGTTAAAAGAAAGAATTCAAGTTTTGAAAACCCGAAATGCCTATTGCGTCCTTGTCACAGTACTAGTCATGAGGATACAGAGAAAAAGACAGCTACAAGGAGCTCCCCACAGTCTATCAGGAAAACAGAAGAGTCAGCAAACACAGTCCATGAGTGTGGCCAAGAAAGCAGAGTACACAGTGGGAAGGGGCACTGAGCCAGCAGTCTGGCAGCCCAGGACTGGATTCTTTGGGTTTTTTAGCTTACCTATTATTATTTTAATTATCAAAGATTATAATTGTACAATATTGAGAGGTATAGAACAAAATACAATTATTGGAGGACAGTTGCTCTTCAATATTGTGTTAGCCTCTGCCACACATCAACATGATTCAGTGACATATATCCCCTCCCTCCTGAACTCCCTCCCATCTCCCTCCCCTTCCCATCACTCTAGGTTGTCACAGAACATGGGGTTGAGCTCCAGGACAGGATTCTTAATTTGAGTCTGCAACTAAACTCATCCTCTCACCTCTCAGTTGGACCAAAAGCTCTTAGTACTAGGAGCCTGCAGCTGAGCCCATCAGTCTTGAGTCTACTAAAGATCAAAGTCTGAAAGTTCAAAAAGTAGCAGCAACAATTCTTTTTCCCTTTATTTCCTCCTAGACAATGACGGGTTGTTGCCCTTTGATTCTCTTGTGCCTAATTAGATGCTGAAGAAGCTAACCAGGATTTAGTTAAACTTGACTGGAATGATGAGTTTTACAGGATCTTGCAGACATGAAAAGTGAATTGGTACCCCCTTTTAGGTTTGAGTCTGTTCAGCAACATTCCAAGGCAACAGTTAATGGAAGCTACTGGAGGCTGAGCAGGTAGGCTACAATTCTGTTTATTTCTTTTATAAAAAGCATGGTCAAATAGTCCAGAAATAGACCCCCATAAATATAGTCAACTGATTTTTGACAGAGGAGCAAAGACAATACAAGAAGATAATGCTAGTGTCTTCAACAGATGGAGCTGGGGCAACTGTACATCCACATGTGAAAAAATGAACCTAGACTCAGACCTTACACCATCACAAAAGTTAACTCAAAATGATCACAGGCCTAAATGTAAAACACAAAGCTATAACACTCCTGGAACAGAGGTCCCCAACCTCCAGGATCTAATGCCTGATGATCTGAGGTGGAGCTGATGTAATAATAATAATAGAACTAAACTGTGTGATAAATATAATGTGCTTGAATCATCCTGATATACCATGATGGTAATCATACCATTTGCTCCCCCCGGTCTGTGGAAAATTGTCTTCCATGAAACTGATTCCTGGTGCCAAAAAGGTTGGGAACCGCTTTTAGAAGATAACATAGGAGGAACCCTAAATGATGCTGGGTATGGTGTTGCCTTTTTAGATACAACACCAGAGACAGACCATGAAAGAAATAATTAACAAGCTGGACTTCACTAAAATGAAAGATTTCTGTTCTGCAAAAGACAATATCAAGAGAATGAGAAGAGAAATCACAGACTAGGAGAAAATACTTGCAAAAGACACATCTGATAACACACTGTTATCCAAAATATACAAAGAACTGTTAAAACTCAACAGTAAAAAACCAGACAACTTGATTTTAAAATGGGCCAAAGATCTTAGTAGACATCTCACCAGAGAAGATACACAGATGATAAATAAGTGTGTGAAAAGTTGTTCCACATCATATAATCCGGGATATGCGAATTAAAACAATGAGAAACCACTGTCTTCCTAGTAAAATGACCAAAATCCCAAACACTGACAACAAAGGCTAGCAAGGATGCAGAGCAACAGGAACTCTAATAACATTGCTGGTGAGAATGCAAAGTGGTACAGCCACTTGGGAAGACAGTTTGGTGGTTTCTTACAAAACTAAATGTACTCACAATCTGGCAATCACACTCCTTGGTATTTGCCTAAATGAACTGAAAATTTATGACTACACAAAAACCTGTTCACAGATATTTATAGCAGCTTTATTCATAATTGCCAAAATTTGGAAGCAACCAAGATGTCCTTCGGTAGGTAAACGAATAAATAAACTGTGGTACATCCAGACATCAGAATATTATTCAGAATTAAAAAGAAATGAGCTAGCAAGCTCATGAAAAGACATGAGGGAAACTTAAATGCATATACTAATTGAAATAAGCCTATGTGGAAAGGCTATATACTATGATTCCAACCATGTGACATTCTGGAAAAGGCAAAACTATTGCGACAGTAAAAAGGCTCTAAGGGTGTGGCAGGGAGAGATGAATAGGTAGAGCACAGCGGGTTGTTAGGGCAGTGAAAATACTCTGTATGATATTATAATGATGGATATGCGTCATTGTACTTTTCTCCAAAGCTAGAGAAGATATGACATCTAGAGAGAACTCCAACGTAAGCTAACAAATGTTCAATGCTGGACTTTGGGTGATTGTGATGTGTCAGTGTAGATTCATTCTTGGTTAAAAAAAAAAATTACTTTCTCGTGAATGACGTTGATCATGGGGAAAGCTATGAATATATGGGGGCAAGAGGTGTATAAGAAATCTCTGTAGCTTCCTCTTAATTTTGCTGTAAACCTAAAACTGCTCTGAAAAAATAAAATATTTGTTAAAGGATCAAATGAGTGAATACCAGACTGATGGACAGTGCAGGATATAACTTTCAGCACTGGCCTGAACAAGGTATCAAAGTAGCCAATACTGGTGCAGGCAGGTGTCTCCTCTGGCACCCACAAGTGTACAAAGAACACTGCACACACAAGTGTGTATGCACAGATGGGCCTATGGGTGGCAGAGTAGTTTCTTTATACAATTAAATTATTGCTGCAGGCTCCTCTAGTCTCTTTGGTGCATACCTAGCTCCTTTCAACTAGATCTTTTCTTGACAAAGTAACCACTACCAATAGGCTTTCTCCCACTTCACCACAAGAAATATTACTTTTTCTATAAGCCCCATCCAAAAAAAAAAAACAAACCCCAGTTAATTTGTGGTTATTTGGATATAGATTTCCCCTTTGGATGTTACTATTTGCAACAAATGTTTAATGCTAATTTTAGTTTCTTCCTTTCAGTCATTACATTTTTGAAGGGTCTCCTGGAAAAGGAACTCAAATGTTTGCCTCAAAAATGGTTAAGTATTTAAATTTTTATTAACCTAAGAAAGACCACAAGGATAGCTTCCTTGCCTCTCAACTGCCTCTTCAAAAGTCACAGTGCATTCAAAAACCAAATATTCTTGACTTTCGAATCATCCCTTGTCTCAAATATCTATCACTTTCATGACTTTTGGATTTCTGAGATATGAGGGATAAACCCCAGACTTCAATTCATAAGTCTCCAAACAACTTGACCTTATATGTTTACCATTTTCCCACTTACAAAATGAGGAAGCCAGTCTCTTACCTACACTTCCCTCAAGGTTGCTCAGTCAAAAAGAGTAGAATCTTTGAACTCTCCAGAGCCCTGTATTAATGTATGTCATCTTCGCATCAGTCGGGGGAGTAATAAACTTAATCCACCAATTTGAAACACTTTATCCATTCTGTTTCATTATATGCATTCACATTCCCCCACAACAAAAATCACAGAATAATCTAAACCTCTTCTTACCAATTGGAGAAGGAAATTGCAACACACTCCAGCATTCTTGCCTAGAGAACCCCATGGACAGAGCAGCCTCGTGGGCTGCTGTCCATAGGGTCACACAGAGTCGGACACGACTGAAGTGACTTAACATGCATGCATGCCTTGGGGAAGGAAATGGTAACCCACTCCAGTGTTCTTGCCTGGAGAATCCCAGGGGCAGATGAGCCTGGTGGACTGCTGCCTATGGGGTCGCACAGAGTCGAACATGACTGAAGTGACTTAGTAGTAGTAGCTTCTTACCAATAGTGGAATACTGTATATATCATTATACAAATTTATTTAGGAACAGAGAGCTTCCTTTGAATCTCAACATTTTCTTGGCTATGCAGTCTTAAAAAAAAAAAAAAAAAAGAGTGACCATTTCTACAATGGCTTCATGTTACAGGTCTACACACTGGCCCACAAAGAGACTGAAGAAAGAATGTTCCTGCAAAAATGAACAAGGATTCCCAGCCCACATGGGAACTCCTGTAGAAGCTAGCACAGTAGTTCACACTTTGGTATTTTTTTTCTTTCTTTCTTTTTTGTTAAAGAAGATAATATATTACAGAGACATCTTCAAAATTCACACCTGAGTTAAACATTTTGCTGGAAAATTCCACAGTAAGGAGAGAAGAACATAATGCAAAAAAAGGAAAGGTATATACAGGTATGTTGCCAGCATAATTGTTGTGTGTTTGCTTTCATGTTCCTCCTTCTGCAACAGGAGACAGGGGAGAAAAGGAGAGAAGGAGAAGCACAGGGAAGGAGAGAAGAAACAAGTGTTCCTGAACTTTGGAGCAGACAAAGCAGACACAAGAGCACCTGTGGGCAGAGAAATGTGCCCAGTGGACTGAGTAAAGAGGAGGGAATTTGGAGAACATGATTATGAATGGATTTGGTTCTAGAAAAGGGGATGAGGCTAAAGAGAAAGTGGGGGGAAATGAAAATTTTGCTGAACAGAAAAAACATCAAAGCTTTGGTGAAGACATCAGATTCAATCTTTTTGCAGATTCTAGAATCAGTTCTCGGACTGTGGCTAAGTTCAGAGACAAAACCCATTCTCTCTCCTCTGGTAGTTTGGCACCAGGTGAATGGCTGTGCCCAGAATGAACTGGAGACGAGCTGGAGAATAATAAAAAGTCCTTTTTCAAAGGCCACTGCAGCAGGGAAACTGTCTGAAATATTTAGAGAAGGGTGCAGGCGAGGAAGGTAAAAATGACCAACTCCTAGGAGGGATGTGCATTTCAAGAGCGCTAGGAGTCAGCACACGGTTCAATCACAGTTTGGATCTCTGGAGGCCCTTGCTCTGAAGAAGACAAGAGTTTGGGTTCGTCCTCTTCCGCTCTCTCCTGAAAGTAATCTGTCCATACAGAGAGGCATGATTCCCTTCCTTCTGGTGGGGAATACAGGGCCAGGTTGCAGAGGAGAAACTTTCTGGTCTCAGTGGAGGTATGTGGGATGACTCCATCGATACCAAGATCTAGAAGGAAGGAAGGAATAAGTCAATCGGACAGCTTCTAACCATGAGGAAAGGGGAATGAGCAGTGAGCACTAGCAGGTACATATAGGGATTTTTTCTAGGAGTGCTGAAAGTGTTCTAGAATCAGACACGGCGACAACTGCACCATCCTGTGAATACACTAAAAAGCACTGACTTATACACTTTAAATTGGTAAATTTTATGGAATATGAATTATATCTCAGAACAATTTTTTTTTAATGTCTGTTACATGTTTTCCTCTCTTCCTTTTGGTGGGGGTGGTTGAAGAGCTCCTAGCTTTGGGTGTATGCCACAGTTGGCCCTTAAGAGCTGGCTGCTTTGCCGAACAGTTTGGGTTTGGATAAACAGGTTCATTTCTTCAAACAAGCTCAGGTCTTTAATTGCCTGACTTGCAAATCTCTTGTTTTGTTCTGTACTGGGGAAGAAACCTCTTGAGGCATCCACTCTGGGAATACTTTTTAGAGCAGAATCTTTGCATCAAGGCTCTGGAGGCTGTTTCTGTCATTGCATCCCGAGTGGGAGCACAAGATTAGGATGGAGCACCCCTCCCCTCTCCCAGGGCATCAGCTACACAGGGAAACTCAAGCTCAGGGCAGAACGCCCCCCATTGCAGCTGGAACTGGCATGAAGGGGAGTTCTCCAAAGCCCAGTGAAGGATCTGGCCCTTTTCGACAGGAGTGTTTGGAAATTTCCACCCTCCCAGGGAAGATGGAAATTTTGGCTTTGTTGACATCAGCTCTTTGCCAGGACTGGCTGAGGCTTCTCTTTTAAATCCCACTCCCAAGGGATAGAGTCCAGTCTGGCTCAGCACCCCGCCCTCTCCCTGCCTCCCCCGTGACAAGCCTTCTTCCCCAAGGTGTTGACACCCAGATGCAGCTTCTCACATGTCCCTTGGCCTGAAGGAGGAATCTTGGTGCTCTTCCCTCCACCTTACCCTGAAGAGTTAAAACTGGAGGAGGAGTTCACGGCTGCTTTGGAGTTATTTTGAGATGCAGTGGGGCTGCTGGCCTGGAGTCCTGAGCCGGGAGAAGATGGCCTGCTGTTGTTCCCAGGGGAACAGGATGACGTTACTGAGCACGAGGAGAGGCAGAAACAAGGGGGAATTAATGAGGCTGGCTGAAGGGACCTCGGGACCTTCAAGCATGTATCCCCCAAGGGGTCTCACCCTCGCCCTACTCCACTCCCCCCTCCACCCATCTGCCCACCTCCTATCATCATAGCATCAACACCCAGCCCCAGAGGGGCTCTCATCATACACATTTCTCCTTGGCCCAGGCCCTGAGAGTTAATTTTATGGAATATGAATTATATCTCAGAACAATTTTTTTTTAATGTCTGTTACATGTTTTCCTCTCTTCCTTTTGGTGGGGGTGGTTGAAGAGCTCCTAGCTTTGGGTGTATGCCACAGTTGGCCCTTAAGAGCTGGCTGCTTTGCCGAACAGTTTGGGTTTGGATAAACGGGTTCATTTCTTCAAACAAGCTCAGGTCTTTAATTGCCTGACTTGCAAATCTCTTGTTTTGTTCTGTACTGGGGAAGAAACCTCTTGAGGCATCCACTCTGGGAATACTTTTTAGAGCAGAATCTTTGCATCAAGGCTCTGGAGGCTGTTTCTGTCATTGCATCCCGAGTGGGAGCACAAGATTAGGATGGAGCACCCCTCCCCTCTCCCAGGGCATCAGCTACACAGGGAAACTCAAGCTCAGGGCAGAACGCCCCCCATTGCAGCTGGAACTGGCATGAAGGGGAGTTCTCCAAAGCCCAGTGAAGGATCTGGCCCTTTTCGACAGGAGTGTTTGGAAATTTCCACCCTCCCAGGGAAGATGGAAATTTTGGCTTTGTTGACATCAGCTCTTTGCCAGGACTGGCTGAGGCTTCTCTTTTAAATCCCACTCCCAAGGGATAGAGTCCAGTCTGGCTCAGCACCCCGCCCTCTCCCTGCCTCCCCCGTGACAAGCCTTCTTCCCCAAGGTGTTGACACCCAGATGCAGCTTCTCACATGTCCCTTGGCCCTGAAGGAGGAATCTTGGTGCTCTTCCCTCCACCTTACCCTGAAGAGTTAAAACTGGAGGAGGAGTTCACGGCTGCTTTGGAGTTATTTTGAGATGCAGTGGGGCTGCTGGCCTGGAGTCCTGAGCCGGGAGAAGATGGCCTGCTGTTGTTCCCAGGGGAACAGGATGACGTTACTGAGCACGAGGAGAGGCAGAAACAAGGGGGAATTAATGAGGCTGGCTGAAGGGACCTCGGGACCTTCAAGCATGTATCCCCCAAGGGGTCTCACCCTCGCCCTACTCCACTCCCCCCTCCACCCATCTGCCCACCTCCTATCATCATAGCATCAACACCCAGCCCCAGAGGGGCTCTCATCATACACATTTCTCCTTGGCCCAGGCCCTGAGAGTGGCACGGCTGGTTCCACAAGTCCAAGACTTGCCAAACACAGGAAGGATGGGTGCCAAAACCATCCCATTCCAAGGGCACACCCTGGGCTGGGTATTCCAGCCTGGGACCCAAGGGCAGAATGAGAAAGAGAACCAGAAGCTTCGGGAGGGAATCGAGGAGGAAAGAAGAAGAATGCTCGGGGAGGAAAAGAGAAGCTGAGAGCAAAGGTCAAGATGGCCAGGCTCTCTCGGGTTCCCATCTCCACACGGTATGTGGTCATCCAGAAAGAGCATGGGAGGAATCCTGGCCATCCACTAAAGAGCTCTGTGGCCTGTGGCAACTTGTTTCACTTCCCTGAAACCTCTTTGTGACCTCTATAATATGGCAAACCTGGATAAAACTGAACTCCTGTATTTGGGTTTCCCAAACAACATTCCATGGATAAGGTGACATAGATTTCATCCTCGAAGCTAAGATGATTTGAAGGGTCAAAGGCAATAGTATTGATAATGATATCAGCACAGGGGACCATCAGATACTGGGGCTGTCCTGGGCAAATCCAGACATATGGTCACCCTATCTAATTCTTTGAAATACTTTTTGAAAAATAGAGTTCTGTAGAAAATTGGTTTAGAAAACCCTGCCCTCTGTTCAGCTCATTTTTATGTATAAGGCATTTGTACATAAAGTGGGTCGAGAAGTGCAGCAATTAAAACAAAAACATTTGTTCAAACTTTACCTACTCAGCATTCCCCAAACTTACTTGATCATAGAAGACTTTTCCTCCTACAAAAAATGTTAACATCTTCTGAAACACATTTTGGGAATGTGAGGATGAGATGGTTGGATAGCATCACTGACTTGATGGACATGAGTTTGAACAAGCTTTGGGAGTTGGTGATGGACAGGGAAGCTTGGCGTGCTGCAGGCCATGGGGTCGCAAAGAGTCGGACATGACTGAGCAACTGAACTGAACTGACTTAAGTCAATATCTTGCAGTTCTGTTATCCCATTATCTAAAAGAATGCTAGTAGACCTTATTTTCAGAGCTCACCTGTTCCAGGCATGGTGCTGTGGACAGGAGGGACAGAGAGGGGGCCCAGAGATCCAGAGGGAGACACCTGAAAGGTGAGAGAAGCTTATAAACATTGTCTTCCGCTTCCGTCTCCATCTTCTGGAGCTTCTCCCAGGGTGCTGGGCCGTAAACTCCACAGAGATTAGGGCTCCACTTCCTGGATGGTTTCCGAATCCCAAGCCAATGCCCTGTGCTCTGTGTCACAGGAAAGGCTCTGGACCATGTACACCACCCAGCTCCAGCTCTGCCCTGCTCCTGCCACTCCCTGCAGACCCTTGGCCAGGGCCTCTCTGCAGCGTGACCCCTGGCAAGGCTGCTTGGCCGCCAGACCAAACAGGCCTTGCTCAGATGCTCTGGTGGGAGAGGAGCATGCCTCCAGGATGGTGCTGTGGCCGACACTGCAGGATGGCTGCTTTATTTCCAGTCCCTTTTCCTTCCTTCTTAAAAGACCCCTGTGGGGACTTCCCTGGGGGTCCAGTGGTTAAGAATCCACCTTCCAATGCAGGGGATGCAGGTTTGGTCCCTGGTTGGGGAACTGATATGCCATGGGGCAGCTAAGCTCACGTGCTGCACCTGCTGAGCCCTCATACTGCCTCAAAGATCCCACATGATCAATGAAGATCCTGCATGCTGTAACCAAGATCTAATGCAGCCCAATAAATAAACATTAAAAAAAGAATAATGGAAATGCTTGTTTTTTATTTTTAAGACCCCCGCACTTGCTTGGGCAGGAGAGCTCAGCCCTAACCATCCTGTCACAGGCTTCGCATCTTGATCATGAGCGGACCATCCACTCTCCAGAGGCCCCTGGAGGAGATGAACTGTGTGAGGTCTCTGAAGCTTTGCATCTTGCCCTGGACACCTCACAGCATCATCATCCCTGGGCTGGGAAGGGACCTAAGATAATGTAGCCTAACCTTCCCACACAGTCCAGGAATCCCTACCCTCAGTATTACTATCCTAAATACACATGGGGGCCCAACAGATCTGGGAGTGAGGCCTGGCTCCACCACTGTCTGTGTAGCTGGGGCACGTTACTTAAGCTGAGATTTGGTTTTCTCATCCGTAAAACAGCAGTAACACCTCCCTCATATTTTCTTTTAATTAAGGTTTAATGAGATAATGTCCATTAAGCTTCTAACTCAACGCCTGGCAAAGAGTACCCGGCTTGTTAAATGTTAGTTCCCTGCCCTCCTGCAGAAGCTGTCAACTCTTGTGTGTCTTGAGCTGCTGTTTACCTCTTCACTGGAGCTGAACTCGGCATATTTTCCTCCCTCTTCATCTTCTCATGCTGTCCTGGGACACTCAGATCAGCCTCCACCCAGGACTTTGCAGAAAGGTTCTGCTCAGGGAGCTGCGACTGGCCACCCCTGCCCTCCCCTAGTTTGGAACATCCCGTGCCGACAGGATGCAGCATGCACTCATTTCCTAACCAGTCTGCAATGGTTCTCCTGCTTCCATTGACCTGCCCTTTCACAAGGAGCCTCTTTAGTAGGCTGGGGGCCCACGAAGGGTGGAGACAGGTGTGGGGCAGCCTGGTGAGAGATGCTATCAATAATCTGGCTCCCTCTTTTCCTCCACCACCCCCTGCTGCCACACCCCACGCCATTTGTTGTTGTTTTTAAATAATTATTTAGTCACTGCAACCAGCTTCTCTTCTATCTGGGGACAGGCTATACATGTGCAAGCAGAGATATATCTCTCCCTTTTTTAATATAAATAGTAGCATTCTGCCCACACTGCTCTGAATAATTTTGCCTTTTTTGCTTTTCTTCTTCTTCTTCTTCTTTTTTTTTTTTGCTTAACAGTATATCTTGGAGATTATTTCACACCAGAAGTAGAAGAAACTATGTCCTAGTCCCAAGGACAATGTTCCAGTGAGACTCGAGGAGAAGACTGGATTAGAGCTTTTTCTCTACAATCTTCCTTCAGGACGCCACAAGTATTGCTGTTGCTGTCAGTCACTCAGTTGCGTCTGACTCTTTGCGACCCCATGGACTGTAGCATGCCAGGCTCCTCTGTCCTTCACTATCTCCTAGAGATTGCTCAAATTCATGTCTGCTGAGTCAGTGATGCCATCCAACCGTCTCATCCTCAGCTACCCGCTTCTCCTCCTGCCTTCAACCTTTCCCAGCATCAGGGTCTTTTCCAAGGAGTCTGCTCTTTGCATCAGGTGGTCAAATTATTGCAGCTTCAGCATCAGTCCTTCCAATGAATATTCAGGGTTGTTTTCCTTTAGCATTGACCGCAAGTATTAATGGGACTATTTATTTAACATCTTTCTCCCTGACTAGGCTGGAGCCCTCATGAGGGGAGTGTGATGCTTGTGTGGTCCCCTGCTGGGTCCTCGGTGTCTGCTGCAGCACCCAGAACTTGGCAGGCGCTCAGTATCCGATGAGAAGGCATGATGCCCCTTTATGGCTCTCCCGCTTCTTTGCTCCACATTGGTGTCCCCAGCTCGGATTGAATGGAGGTGATAGCTACCTCCCAACTCTTCTAGACAAAGCCCCATCTTTAAAGATTCCAAATCTCTCATGGCATGGTTCGGTTTCCTTCATGTGGCCTACAGGGCCCTACAGGATCTAACCCACCTACTGCTCCAGCCCCCTCATTCACACACTGTCTCCCTCCCTGTGTTCCAGTCCAACCTTCTGTGCTTCCTCTCCCTGCCCACCCCAGCCTCAGGGCCTCTGCACACAGTTTCCTCTGCAGAGAATGTTCTTCCCAACACTCCCTCTGCCCCGCCATCCTGCTCCTCTTTCCCACCTCCAACTCAAACCTTTACCCCATCAAGTCTTTCTTCTGCCATCAACTTGACCATCATTCCAAAGAGAAGTCCCGACACCTGGACTAGGTTTGGTCCCTCAAATACCCACACGCCTTCTCTGGAGGCTTCATCACAAACTGCATTTTGTTTAATGTCTGTTTTCCTTGCTAGACTCCAAGCAGAGATCACCAATAATGATCCTGTGCACTGACACATCTCAGTGCCAAACAGATGGTGTGTGCTCGATAAATATTTAAGAAATGAATGGTCAGTGACCATCATATTGTCTCCAACTCCAAACTGTCAATGGCTCCTCCTAGCTTTGAGGGTAATTTAGCATCCATGGCCCACCATGATCCAGCTCTCATCAACCTCCTGTCTTAGGCCTAAACCCTCAGCTCTAGCCAGAACAAAAAGCTTGTGGTTCCCCAGATTCATCATGCTGTTTTGGAACTCGATGCCTCTCACAGACTATTCCTTCTTCTGGCTATGCTGTTCTTTTTATGAATTCCCAACCTGTTCTCCAAACAAATTAGGGAGTCAGTCCTGCATCCCATCCTGATTTGGGGGTCTTTTATCGGTGTTCCCATGACAATCCTTCAGGGCTCTTTTCAGCTGCTTCACCCACTTCATTGCAATTTCTTGCCTTTGCTGGCTCCACCTTCTCATTTTCTCCCCTTGGTCCTCTTCCTTTGCCCAGCCCTCAAATGCTGGTGTTTCCCAGGGTTGGGGTTTCGATTTTCTTCTTTGCTTCTTCTGTATAAATTACACAGGTGAGATCCTCCTGACCCAGGATTCCAACCACCATCCCGACACCTGGACTAGGTTTGGTCCCTCAAATACCCACACGCCTTCTCTGGAGGCTTCATCACAAACTGCATTTTGTTTAATGTCTGTTTTCCTTGCTAGACTCCAAGCAGAGATCACCAATAATGATCCTGTGCACTGACACATCTCAGTGCCAAACAGATGGTGTGTGCTCGATAAATATTTAAGAAATGAATGGTCAGTGACCATCATATTGTCTCCAACTCCAAACTGTCAATGGCTCCTCCTAGCTTTGAGGGTAATTTAGCATCCATGGCCCACCATGATCCAGCTCTCATCAACCTCCTGTCTTAGGCCTAAACCCTCAGCTCTAGCCAGAACAAAAAGCTTGTGGTTCCCCAGATTCATCATGCTGTTTTGGAACTTGATGCCTCTCACAGACTATTCCTTCTTCTGGCTATGCTGTTCTTTTTATGAATTCCCAACCTGTTCTCCAAACAAATTAGGGAGTCAGTCCTGCATCCCATCCTGATTTGGGGGTCTTTTATCGGTGTTCCCATGACAATCCTTCAGGGCTCCTTTCAGCTGCTTCACCCACTTCATTGCAATTTCTTGCCTTTGCTGGCTCCACCTTCTCATTTTCTCCCCTTGGTCCTCTTCCTTTGCCCAGCCCTCAAACGCTGGTGTTTCCCAGGGTTGGGGTTTCGATTTTCTTCTTTGCTTCTTCTGTATAAATTACACAGGTGAGATCCTCCTGACCCAGGATTCCAACCACCACCTGTGTGCTTATGACTCCCCAGCTTACTTCTCTCTCCTGGCTTTTCCTTCTGAACTCCAGACCCATTATTCCAAGTGCCTTGGGACTTTCCTACTTGGGTGACCCATAGGCCTTACTGTATATCATAATGGTGTAAAGAACTAAAATTGGGGCTTCTCTGGAGATCCGGTGGCTAAGACTCTGTGCTCCCAAAGCAAGGGGCCCAGGGTTTGATCTCTAGTTAGGGAACGAGAGTCACATGCTGCAACTAAGACTCAGCACAGACAGATGAAAAAAACAAAAGGACTGAAATCATTTTTTCCTACTCCTAAGTCAGCTCCTCCCCTGTGTATAATTGTTCTGTCATCGGCACCAACTTCTACCATCAGTCCAGCCTGAATGCAGAGAGGCATCCCAGAGTACTCTCTTCCCTTTATGGTTCTCCCTGCCCCCACCCAGTTTTCAAGTTATTAACCAAGACCTAGTAATCCTGCCTTCTAACTACCTCCTGAATCTCTCCCATCCCCCTCATTCTTACCAAATGGCTTTGCTTCGGCCCTCATCATATCTTTACCGGGTAACTGCAGTCACATCTAACTCATCTCTGAAACCAAACCTGGCGCCTCTCAAGCCGCTCTCTATGAGTGCAGTCAGAGTGACGGTTCTAAAAAGCAGATGTGATCGTGCCAGTGGCCTGCTTCAGATCCGTCAGCAATTCCGCAAGCCTTCACCTCCCTTGCCCCTGCCCACAATCCCTTCCATCTGGCCCTTGCTGATCTAGGCAGTCTTATCTGTCAACAGCCCTCCACATGGACCCACCTGCTGTTCTGTGCACGCGCCCTCCTCACCCTGCTTCACACCACTGCACCATGGTTCTCCTACTTTCTCCTCCGGAACTCTACCCCCTACACACTTACTTGTCTCTTCACTCCTTTTGTCGTTTTAGATTCAGCTCAGGTATTGATTATCTCCTTGGGGAAGCTTTCCCTAACCACCACCTCCCAAGGCTTTGTTAGCTGGTACTCCTACATTCTCTGAGAGAAACCATCGTGTTGTCTGTCATTTGTTTATTTGTCTGTCTCCTCTGCTAGGCAGTGAGCTCCTCTGGGAGAGGGGACAAATATTATTTATTTGTGTATCCCCAGCACTTGGTACAAAGAACAATACATAGTAGGTGGCTGATCGATGTTTGGTCAAAGAATAAACAATAGTATGCCTTTATGAAATATGCCAGGGCGAGGCTGGATTTCAGCCACCCTTGAGTGCTAGAAACATGGGGACAACATCATTATCCCCACCTCCCTTAATCTTCAACCTTCATCAATCCAGGGATGGAGAAGATATTTTCTACCCTCCAGGCCTCCCAGTCTGCCTGAACTTCAAATTACTCCCAGCCCTGACTTCTCCCCTTGCACTCTAGATTCCTAGATGTAACCATCTACTTGACACTTTCTCTTGGATGCCTACGGTGTTAAGTCTACCTTAATATAACCAGCTCTAAATTCTCTGCTCATCCCCCCACCCTTCAAACCTGTTCCTCTACAGTCTTTATGATCTCAGAAAATGGCACCTTCCAATCTGTTGCTCAGGTCAGAACCGTTGAGGTCATCTTGGCCTCATTTTTCGTACTTCCTGTCTGAGCTAACAGCACACATTGCTGGCTTCATGGTGGAAATCCATTTAGAGTCCAACCACATCTCCCCCTACCATGCCCTCGACCCTAGCCCAAGCTTCCACCCCTCAAGGCCTGATTGTTGTAGCTCTCTCAGGTGGTATCCTGCTTCCACACAGATTAATCTCCAAGTGGCAGCCCGTGGCAGCTCTCTAGTGGTCTCTCATCTCACTTAAGATCAAGGCCAGGGTCCTGTGATGGCCTCTGAGACCTTTCCTTGGCGAATGGCTTCCTGCTACTTCTCTGCCTTCATCTCCCGCTCCTCACCCCCTTCCTTGCCGTGCCCTGGTGACACTGGCTTCCGTGCTGTTCCTCAAACATGCCAGGCCTTCTCATTTTCTGGTCCCACTACCTGAAACAACTCTTTCCTCCAGATATTTATATTTCATTCCCTTTCAATACTTAGACCCCTGATAAAATCTCACTTTATCAGAGAGGCCTTCTCTCACCCCTCTCCTGAAACATCAGCTCCTTACAATCACATTCTATCTCCTTATTCTTCTTTACTCTACTTTATAGTATATATAGTTGATACATAGTATCTCTTTGCTTATTTATTTGCTCCCTACTCCCCCGCCCCCATCTCCCTTAGGGTGGGGAAGATTCTTGGCCCTGCAGGCTTCATCTCCCCCAGTGCTTGGCAGGCAGTCTGGCTCCTGGCCACTCACCAGCCGGGACTGTACATGGGTGATTTGATGGGTGTGGCCACAGGGCAGTTGATTCGCTTCTCCTTTTGTCGTCGGTTGCAGAACCAGACCCTCACCACCTCCTTCTCCATGGACAACTGCTCTGCAATCATGGAGATCTCCTCAGAGCTGGGTTTGGGATTCTACAGAAACCAAAGGGACAGAGTCAGCAGGAGGAGAAGGAAACAGGACCAAGAATCGAAGATAGGGGAGAGACGTTCCAGGTTCCAGGAAGCAGGCTGGAACAATGGATGGAGCAAAAGCTTTAGAACCAGACCCAAGATGAAAGAGTGGTTTTAGCCCTTACTCTGTGGCCTCGGGAAACTTTCCGAATCTCTCTGAGCCTCAGTCTTACCATCTATGAAAGGAGAGGAATAATGACTACTGTATAGGATTATTGTGGAGACTGAAGGAGGAAATGTGTGTCAACTCCAAGTGCAGGGCCTGACACAGGGTGGAGGCTCTCCTCTCACTTCTCCAGGAGAAGTTCTGAATAAAGAAGCTGATGAGGTTGGTGGGGCAGGCTGAATCCCCAGAACCCATGTTCCCCTCTTTCCTCATAATCTGAGGAAAACTTCTCTCAGGTGGTTTCTTCCTGCCTACCTCAGAATAGGAAATGATAGTTAAAACATGTGGATCCATCAAGACTATAGCGGAGATAAGAATATGTGTGTGTGTGTGTGTCAGTTGATAAGTCGTGTCTGACTCTTTGCGGCTCCATGGACTGTAGTTTGCCAGGCTCTTCTGTCCATGGAATTTCCCAGGCAAGAGTACTGCAGTGAGTTACCATTTCCTTCTCCATGGGATCTTCCCAACCCAGGGACTGAACCTGCATCTCTATGTCTCCTGCATCAGCAGGTGGATTCTTTCCCACTGAGTCATCAGGGAGCTCATATGTTTGTATACACACTCAAATGTATATATGTCCATCACTCCTTTGTTTTGAGCACATCTACCCCCCAACTCAATCTTTGATCTTAGCCCCCTTTCTCTCCTTTCTACAGCCTCCCTTATCTTGCTGCTCTGAGAGACTTCAGCAAAAGGAAAAGCCAACTCTCATCATCCTGCCAGCAGGATGCAGCCATCAAGTCCCCAGTCACATGCATGGGGGAATCTGCTGGGGAGGCAGCAGTCTTGGAGGCCTGGGGCTTGCAAGGCAGAACTAGGCCACGGGCACATCCTTGAGAGACCTGAGCGGTGTGGATGGAAACTCTGGAGGCCGGTCCCTAAGGGACCCTGATTAAAAAGGCTCTTTAGGCCACACATGTTCATCCCTCTTCTCTTCCCCGGCTCCCATGGGGCACCTAACTGGTATTATTAGCTTCCACATATTGACTCCAGAATACACTTTTGCTGCAAGTTCAAAACAACATGTGTATGTAATATGATCACAAATACTTAAGTGTATGTGAAGTGAAAGTGTTAGTCGCTCAGTCATGTCCGATTCTTTACAATTCCCTGGACTGTAGCCTGTCAGGCTCCTCTGTCCATGGAATCAACTGCTCTGCAATCATGGAGATCTCCTCAGAGCTGGGTTTGGGATTCTACAGAAACCAAAGGGACAGAGTCAGCAGGAGGAGAAGGAAACAGGACCAAGAATCGAAGATAGGGGAGAGACGTTCCAGGTTCCAGGAAGCAGGCTGGAACAATGGATGGAGCAAAAGCTTTAGAACCAGACCCAAGATGAAAGAGTGGTTTTAGCCCTTACTCTGTGGCCTCGGGAAACTTTCCGAATCTCTCTGAGCCTCAGTCTTACCATCTATGAAAGGAGAGGAATAATGACTACTGTATAGGATTATTGTGGAGACTGAAGGAGGAAATGTGTGTCAACTCCAAGTGCAGGGCCTGACACAGGGTGGAGGCTCTCCTCTCACTTCTCCAGGAGAAGTTCTGAATAAAGAAGCTGATGAGGTTGGTGGGGCAGGCTGAATCCCCAGAACCCATGTTCCCCTCTTTCCTCATAATCTGAGGAAAACTTCTCTCAGGTGGTTTCTTCCTGCCTACCTCAGAATAGGAAATGATAGTTAAAACATGTGGATCCATCAAGACTATAGCGGAGATAAGAATATGTGTGTGTGTGTGTGTCAGTTGATAAGTCGTGTCTGACTCTTTGCGGCTCCATGGACTGTAGTTTGCCAGGCTCTTCTGTCCATGGAATTTCCCAGGCAAGAGTACTGCAGTGAGTTACCATTTCCTTCTCCATGGGATCTTCCCAACCCAGGGACTGAACCTGCATCTCTATGTCTCCTGCATCAGCAGGTGGATTCTTTCCCACTGAGTCATCAGGGAGCTCATATGTTTGTATACACACTCAAATGTATATATGTCCATCACTCCTTTGTTTTGAGCACATCTACCCCCCAACTCAATCTTTGATCTTAGCCCCCTTTCTCTCCTTTCTACAGCCTCCCTTACTCTTGCTGCTCTGAGAGACTTCAGCAAAAGGAAAAGCCAACTCTCATCATCCTGCCAGCAGGATGCAGCCATCAAGTCCCCAGTCACATGCATGGGGGAATCTGCTGGGGAGGCAGCAGTCTTGGAGGCCTGGGGCTTGCAAGGCAGAACTAGGCCACGGGCACATCCTTGAGAGACCTGAGCGGTGTGGATGGAAACTCTGGAGGCCGGTCCCTAAGGGACCCTGATTAAAAAGGCTCTTTAGGCCACACATGTTCATCCCTCTTCTCTTCCCCGGCTCCCATGGGGCACCTAACTGGTATTATTAGCTTCCACATATTGACTCCAGAATACACTTTTGCTGCAAGTTCAAAACAACATGTGTATGTAATATGATCACAAATACTTAAGTGTATGTGAAGTGAAAGTGTTAGTCGCTCAGTCATGTCCGATTCTTTACAATTCCCTGGACTGTAGCCTGTCAGGCTCCTCTGTCCATGGAATTTTCCAGGCAACAATACTGGAATGGGTTGTCATCTCCTTCTCCAGGGGATCTTCCCACTCCAGGGATTGAACTCAGGTCTCCTGCATTGCAGGCAGATTCTTTACCATCTGAGCCACCAGGGAAGCAAGTGTATGCAGAAGAAAGAAATAGAAGGACATACACAGATGACATTTGGTGGTGAATTTTTTTCTACTTCCCTGCATTTTCCAAATTCTTTACAATGGGTATTTATTTTATGTATATAATTTGAGAAATACAAAGCAATATGAGGAAGGTAAAGAATATATACACAATGTCCTGGCATGCTTCCTTTATCTCAACTGGATACAGATACAATCCTCTCCACTAAGATTCTAGATCCCAGTCTAAATCTCTCAGCTCAAGGGATCATGGGTACCAAATAGAGGTCAGAGCCAGCAGGGTCTGTGGGGGAGGAAGTTTCTGGAACCTAGCCTGTCAAACACCTGGAGAAGGAGCAGGTCTCAATTCTCTGACCCTTTCCCAGGGCAGGTGTTGGGGGCCTCGGAGGTGGTGCCGAAGGACCTGTGCGTGCACCCTCCTGTGCAAGTCAGCCCACTTGCTCCCACCCCAAGGATCTGCTCACATCTTGAAATCTCTTCTCCAGAGTCAGACGGATGTTGGTCTCGATGCTGGTCCGCTTCTTCCTCTTCCTCCCGAACACCTCACTGAGGGCGGGGTAAGAGTTGGGGGTGCTCATGGAGGGGTCCGACGGGGAGGATTCTGTGTGGAGCGGGAGACGAGAGGAGGCTCAGAGAGGGGAAGGCAACCAGTGCAGGCTCTGTTTCCCTGGACGTGAGGTTCCATGACCCTCTCCCAGCAGGTCCGCGGCCCCTCCCCCCGCAGGGGAGCAGGAACAGCCCGAGAATCCTGTTTCTCCTCGCTGCTCTGGGCAAAGGTCCTCCACGCCTCCCACCTCGGTGCCTCCAGTGTTTGCGGTCATGGTTCAGGGACACCCAGCCATCAGCGGCATGTGTGGGTGTGAGTGGGTGAGGGCAGGGCTCCAAGTGGGACTCATGGGTCTGTCTTTTACAAGGAGGCCTGGATGTGAATCCTGAGGGAAATGGGAACTGGGGTTTTGAGCTAAAAGCAATGGCCCTTGGCAGCCGGAGGCTGGTGTGAGGCCACTTCCTTTGCAGCGTGAGTGCTGCAGCTGAGGTGGTATGAGGGGTCAACTGGGAGGGCCCTCCGGAAGCATTCAGGCGCAGACGGGAGTCATGCCAGAGAGATCTGCAAGGTCCTTTCCCAGAGATCCTAAGACTACTGGTCATCTCTCTCAGTTCAGCGCTCCAGTCAAACCTGCCAAAGGACAGCCTGGTGGGGACGCTTCCTGACCACCCCCCTTGTTTCCACGTGGAAGGACTTCGAGAGGGTCCCACCCTTGGCTGCCCATCTCCCACTCTCCTCTTTCTCCATAGTAACCACTGGGAAGTGAAGTGTTAGTCACTCAGTCATGTCTGTCTCCTTGTGACACCATGGACTATAGCCTGCCAGGCTCCTCTCTCCACGGGATTCTCCAGGTAAGAATATTGGAGTGAGTTGCCATTCCCTTCTCCAGGGTATCTTCATGACCCAGGGATCAAACCAGGGTCTCCTGCATTGTAGGTAGAATCTTTACCATCTGAGCCACCAGGGAAGCCCCATAGTAACCATTAACCCACACTATCTACAGACTAGAGCCCAGCCCCACCACTGCCTCTGCTCCTCCCTCTCCACCAAGACCAGTGGCTCTCACCCTGGGATGACTTTGTACTACCCCCACCCTTCCCCCAGGGACATCTGACACTATCTCGTGGCATTTTGGATGTAACAACAGGGGGAGGGCATCTAGTGTGTAGAGACCAAGGATACTGCTATATAGCCTATAATTCATGGGACAGCTTCCATGAAAAAGTATTATCTGTCCCAAGATACTGCTAATGCTGTGGTTAAGAACCCTGTCCCATGCTGTTCCCTGACACCAAACTCTTCCATTCATTATTCCAAATGTTTTGCCCTTGGCTCATACCCTGGGCCTCCTGGAACTGCCTCCATGGCCACCACGCCTGACTGAATCCTCCTGCAAACCCCACTCCTGCTGGAATGCTTTCCCAGCCAGTCTAGCTTTCAGTAACTTGCTGCCCTCTGAAGACCTGCTCAAGACTTAGCCAGATAAAGATCTTTTGTTGTGCCTCTTGCCTCCTCCTCCCAGCCACGAGACCCTGGAGAACCCCCTTCCTTATCCCCCTGCTCTAGACACAGTCCAGACAGTAGTCTGGGTGTGTTGGCTCTGCAGACCCCACCTTTGTCTCTGGTGAGCAGTCCTATGGTGAGGCCAGGCAGGTCTGGATAGGGAATAAAACGAGGCCAGTTTTTGTGGCCACAGACCTAAAGCCACGTCCTCCATGGCTTTTTCCATAATGAAGCTGACATCTTCATCTCTATCAGCCTGTCCCCGGTGTCCTATTTTTCTGTTGGTTCCAGACTCAGGAGGAGAGGAAAGGGCCTTGTACATTGAACACTGAAAGCCCCAGCATAGACCAGTCACCAGCCCCTTTCTGCAGACCTTCTAAGGCAGGGGTCCCCCACCTCTGGGATCTAACGCCTGATGACTTGAGGTGGAGCTGATGTAATCATAATAGACATAAAGTGCACAATATACGTAATGCGCTTGAATTAGCCGAAACCACTCCACAACCCTGGGTCTGTGAAAAAATTGTCTTCCGTGAAAACCAGTCCCTGGAGCCTAAAAGGCTGGGGACCACTCCTCTAAGGCACCATCCATCATCATGTCTCCAAGGCCTACCTGCATCGTTCAGCCACTTCTCCAGCAGTGGCTTGAGCTTGCACATGTTCTTGAAGCTCAGATTGAGGGCCTCAAATCGAGAGATAGTTGTCTGGCTGAAGTCGTTTCCATACAGCTTTCCCATGGCCAGACCCACATCTCCCTGCACGTAAGGGTGGAGAGGGAAGAACTTGATTGATAGGTCCCTTCTCCCTTTGTCCACATCCCCCACCGTTCTAGCTCCTCCACCACACCTTTCGCACTCCCACCCATCACCCTGGCTCCCTTCCAGGTTTCTTTCTCTAAGATGGAAACCTGGTTACTTCTCTTATTAGACTCTGAGTGGTCTGTGCCTTGCCCCTGGCCTGGCTGTCATTCCTCGCCCCCTCTACCAGCAGGTTCCCCAGCTTCCCTACCAATGGCAACTGTGCCCCATTGTTAGGGGACACAGGGGCAGCCTGGGTTTGTCCCAAACACCATGAGTTTGAAGTGCTCTTAAACCTACACTTAGGAAGTCCAGTCTCTATTCAGCCCAAGTTCTTCCACCTCCCCAGTCCCAAATCAAACCTGTGTGAAGCCCAGCTTAAGCGCCTCTGCTTGAAGGTCTTGGCAAACTTCTCCAGCTCCTCCAGGTCACTGGGCTCGTCAGCTCCTCCAGCGCTGGGGAGATGCTTGGGCACCGGGAGATGCTGAGATGCTTCCAGATGGGGTTCTAAAGAAGATCCTGGTAGCCCAGGGCGCCCAACTGCCTAAGAGGAGACACACACCAAGCTCACCCACAAATAGTCAACAGATGAAATGGCATTCTCTGAGCTTTTTGCACTAAAGTCCCGCTTAGAGGCTAACAGGTTAGATTCCTATTATTTCAGTGTTGTGGAAGTGGAAATTGGAGTTTCTGTGAAGGGACTGGGCTTCCCTGGTGGCTCAGTGGTAAAGAATCCCTGACAATGCAGGAGATGCGGGTTTGATCCCTGGGTTGGGAAGATCCCCTAGAGAAGGAAATGGCAACCCACTGCGGTATACTTGCCTGGGAAACCCTACAGACAGAGGAGCCTGGTGGGCTACAGTCCATGAGGTCGCTCAGACATGACTTAGCAACTAAACAACAACAACGTGAAGGGACCAGCAGGAGTAGCTGGCACAGAAACAGCAAGAGTGTGGGACAGGGCGGTGGCCTTTCTGGGTTTTAGCCCATGACTCACAGTTTGACTCTGAGCAGGTAACTTCCTCCTTTCAGTTTTCCACCATAAAAGGAGCTAGCAGGGTTGTCTACAAAGATCCCCAAAACAAATCTCAAAATGGGATAAGGGAAAGGTTGTCTGTCTCATCTGTTCTTTTCCACAAAGCAAACTGACTGAGGTGTTCAACAGGCATTAACTGAAGATAACAGAGGGCATCTGAGACTCATTATGTTAATGGAATTTCCATAAAATCCCAAACTCTCGTGACCACCATTTTAGTTTCTAAACCATCATTTTCTTTCATGAGAATATTTTGCTTTCTGCTTTTCTTTTTTTTTTTTTTTAATAAAAGGTTTTCCACTACTATCCAAGTGCCCCTTGATCGCATTCATGGTTGCCAGAGATGTTCTTTCTTTAGTATATTTTCAAGAACAGACCCTTATACCTGGAATTCAATTTATGCCTATTGGGGTCAGGAGTAAATCCAACTCATCCATGAAAAAGGAATGGAGCCCAGGCTTGGGGTCCTCAGGGGCTTGTATCCAGGGCAGCGGCTGCTACCCGTGTGGATGAAGTGGCTTAAGTCCACTCTTTTCTCTTCCTTCCCAGTTTACTCCTTTCCAAGACTGGGGTTAACTTTAGTCTTTTCTTCAGGCCTCCCCTTCAGACAGGCAACCTTGTGGTAACCAGAGAAAAGTTAAGGGCTCTTTTCCTTAAGGGAGGCTCTTTTAGAACAGAATGATTTGAAACCATTAGGCTTTGAACCTTTTCAGTGGGAGATTGGGTAGCGCAGACCAGACCCTCAGGACAAAGCCTATCTCCCTCCTTCACATCCAATCAGCTGCAGAATTGCTTTGAGTCAGCTTCCCCCACATCCTCTGTCAGCCCCTCCTTTCTGCCCTTACTTGTTGCTGTTGTTCAGTTACTAAGTCATGTCTGACTCTTCGACCCCACGGACTGCAGCACACCAGGCTTCCCTGTCCTTCACTGTCTCTTGGTGTTAGCTCAGACTCATGTCCCTTGAGTCGGTGATGCTGTCTAACCATCTCATCCCCTACCCTTACTGCTACCACTCTAAGCAGGCCTCTTTACTGCTGCCTCAGGATGATCTTAATAATCTTCCCAACAGTCTTTCTGCTTCTGGTCTCACCTGGCTCTTGTGTTATAAGTCACATGAGTTGATCTTCAGAACCCTCTAAGATTTATTCCAGATCTAAGTCTGGGGTGATGAGATTCCGCTGGCAGTAAGGAAGAGGTCTGAGAACTTAGGACACTGGTGTCCTTGTTTTAGCCACTAGGTGGCACCCTCGGCTCTTCCAGGAGTTCGGTGGACTCCCGCACTGTAAAGTGAAGTGAAGTTGCTCAGTCGGGTCTGATTCTTTGCGACTCCGTGGACTGTAGCCCACCAGGCTCCTCCATCCATGGAATTTTCTAGGCAACAGTACTGGAGTGGGTTGCCATTTGGGGCAATCCACGGGGATCTTAGCACAGAGAAGGGATTAGGATCTCTGCAGTCATTCCCAGCTCTTCTACACATCAGATTCTGCAGAGCCATCTCATGCAGTGGTGCAGGGGTTAACTGCACAGGGGCAGCTAAACGAGGGGGAGGGGTGGCAGCTCTGATGTAACTCCAGCTGCTCTGGCCAAGCCACATTCCCTGGTGTGAGGCTGCCTCTGGCCAGAGGAAGTGGTGCCTTTTTTTTTCACTGACAAACAGGTGCTGTGGGGCGCCAGGGCAGCTCTGCAAAGGGCCCTCTTGCAGACCTCAGTCCTCCTAACCCAGGCATCTGTCCACTACAGAAGCCAATCTAGAAAAGCAGTGATATATATATTTGGCCCTGCCATGTGGCACATCAAATCTGTTTCCTGACCAGTGGAAGCGCAGAGTTCCCTGGTGGTGGTTCCCTGGACCACCAGGGAAGGCTGTCAAAGAGTGGTTCTTAAGAGAGGCCCAGAGACGAGAGACCCCGTCTTGGTGTTCTCCTGACATCAAGCCTGTGGATCTGTGGTCTCTCCCTTGGGACTTGAGAGTACCAGGAGGGCTGGCAGTAAGTTTAGTGTCCCTGGAAAGTTAGCTGAGCCCTGCAGAGGATTGATGCAGGGGCCTGATCGGGGATGGAGTGGAATACATGCATCCAGAGCAGGCTAGCCCAGGAGCTGGAATATCTGGCTTCTAATTCTGGCTCCATGAGTGACACTGGGTCACTCATTTCCTCTGACTGTGGCTTGAATTTCCTCCTCTTTGTCAATGGGGACAATCCCTTGCTATTCGCTC
Source organism: Madoqua kirkii (assembly GCA_006408675.1). Classification (NCBI taxonomy): domain Eukaryota; kingdom Metazoa; phylum Chordata; class Mammalia; order Artiodactyla; family Bovidae; genus Madoqua; species Madoqua kirkii. Next base: position 96,166 of record SJYC01071697.1, read on the forward strand.
TCCCCAGAGGGAGAAACTAGGGAGCTTAACTCCATCAAGAGCTGAGAGGTTCCTAGAGGGGACAGGAGGAACACGCACGTTTACCTGGGATGCGAGGCCAGGCCCCGTCTGTGGGAGGAGGAGCGAGCTCTGTTGCTGCGGAAAGGGGAGAGATTTGGCTGCAGACCTGGGTGAAAGGGGGAGAACAAAGCAACAAACGCATAAAATCCAGGCCAGCTGAAAGACATGCTCTACCTGATAACTGTCCCCACCCTCCTGCTACCTAATCCCCCCAACCCCCCATGGAGCCCTGAGGAGAGGCCCCCACGGGCACTGTCAGGATTGCCACACGCAAGTGGAGGTGAATCAGACATGAGGATAAACAGATGTAAACAGCAGTCCCCAAACCAGTCCTTCTGCTTGCCTGCCTGCCTGGAGTGGTACAAAGGCTGAGGAGGGTCAAGGAAACCAGCTCTGGGATCTGATAACCAGGCCTGAAGAAACCCAAGGTGGGAAGGAAATGAGGGGGGTGACTACTCAGAATTCAAGCTGGGACTGAGGGTTTTCGTTTTGCCTGCAGAAGTAGCTGGGATGGCTAGAGAGGCCCAGCCACATCTGCAAAGATGCCAGGTCAAAGGAACAGAGCAAAACAGCTCTAAAGGGAAGCAGACAAGTGCCAGAGGTTCTTGGCCGGACCCAGACATTGTACACTTGGGAGGAAGGGCTAAGAGAGAGAAGGGAAGCGCCCAGGCCAAGCTTCTGGCAACTCTCTCTGGTGGTATGGACTCCACCTGCTTGTTCACACTGCCTGAGGTCTGCCTCCTCCTTCTTGCTCCGGGAAAACTGTCCACGAAGCCCTCTGCCTGGTTGGTGGTCATGACAATGGCCTCCCTCTAAGAAGAGCCACAGCCAGGAACTGTCACTCTCACTGTGGGAATGGAGCCATCCGACTACCAAAGCAGGTGATGGGGCAGGTCACCCCAGGCACTCAGCACAGAGCAGAACCTTGGGGTCTCTGTTGTCCCTAAGCTGTTCTGGGTCACTGATGTGTAGCCTCTACTGAGGCTGACCACTGTACTCTTCAGAATGAAGAGCTGCTACACACCAGTGACCCAAAACAGATTAGGGACAACAGAGACCCTGGAGGCTTAATTTTTCCTTATTTAAACACATAGGCAAGAAAAATAAACTACAAGGCAAATTTGCAGCAACATGGATGGACCTAGAGATGCTCATATTGAGTGATGGTCAGATAGAGAAGAAATATCCTATGACATTCTTTATATATGGAATATGAGGAGAAGTGATTTACCTGAGACAAATGAACTTATTTACAAAACAGAAAGAGACTCACTTGCTTAGAGAACAAACTTATGGTTGGTGGAGGAATAATGGGGGGTGGAAGGGGCAGCTAGGGAGTTTGGGATGAACATGCACACACCACTGTATTTTAAATGGATACCTAACAAGGACCTACTGTCTAGCACAGAGTACTCTTCTCAGTGTTTTGTGGTAACCTGGATGGGAGGGGAGTTCAGGGGAGAACGGATACCTGTGTATGTATGGCTGAATCCCTTCACTGTTCACTGGAAACTATCATAACATTGTTAACTGACTATATCTCAACACAAAATAAAATGTTTTTTTTAATAATAATAAAGTTTAAAAATACATAAGTAAGAAAGCTCCTAGAAAAAACCCTGTAGAGTCAGAGGCATGAGTACTAACAGTGATCTGACATTTACGTTGCATTTTGAAATGTACAAAGCCCTCTCACGTGCATTATTTCAAATAACTCTCAGTAACCTTGTGAGGCAGAGTTTTACTATGATTCCGTTTTTAGGGAGGAGAAAAAGGAACCTCAGAGAGGTCAGGTAAGGTTCTTAAGGAGACCCAGCTAGTAAGTGACTTTTTTAAACCAATGAGTTTTTCTACTCCAAACACTAAACTGTATTCCCCCTCTGTGTCACACACTAGCCTCATTGGTTATATGCCTGAGCCAGTTTCACAGTACCATTCAAAAGAAATAGAATTAACTGTTATCTTCCCTTTCCTATGCCAGGAATAGGATGTACACTGTTTAGTGAGTGCAGAGACTCGCAGATTCACATATGTGTTCGTTCATCATCATCGTAACACTCTGAGATGACTTGGAAACTAAGAATACCTATCACTGGGGCAGGTGCTAAGGACAGGAGGCAAGATTGCGTTTTTGTCGGGTTCTGGATCTCCAAAGCCTCTCTTTGGGATTTGGACAGTGGAGAGAAGCTTAGACTTCACCACTCTCCTCTAGTTGGTGGAGGTGGGGGATGGCGAGGCAGTACCATGCAATGCCCAAAGAATGGTTTCTGACAGACTGTTACGGAACTTTCTAGTAGGTCACTGGTGACCTCATAGGACCACCTACCATTCGAGGTTATTTTTAAAGATGTCAGAAAAATCCCTCCACAGAACTCCTGGCATATCAAGCTCAAGAAATGTTGGTTATTACTGTGAATAATAATCTGCTTGCTCTTGCCAACGAGAAGTTCTCTGCGAGGAACTGATGGCTAGAGAGGCCCAGCCACATCTGCAAAGATGCCAGGTCAAAGGAACAGAGCAAAACAGCTCTAAAGGGAAGCAGACAAGTGCCAGAGGTTCTTGGCCGGACCCAGACATTGTACACTTGGGAGGAAGGGCTAAGAGAGAGAAGGGAAGCGCCCAGGCCAAGCTTCTGGCAACTCTCTCTGGTGGTATGGACTCCACCTGCTTGTTCACACTGCCTGAGGTCTGCCTCCTCCTTCTTGCTCCGGGAAAACTGTCCACGAAGCCCTCTGCCTGGTTGGTGGTCATGACAATGGCCTCCCTCTAAGAAGAGCCACAGCCAGGAACTGTCACTCTCACTGTGGGAATGGAGCCATCCGACTACCAAAGCAGGTGATGGGGCAGGTCACCCCAGGCACTCAGCACAGAGCAGAACCTTGGGGTCTCTGTTGTCCCTAAGCTGTTCTGGGTCACTGATGTGTAGCCTCTACTGAGGCTGACCACTGTACTCTTCAGAATGAAGAGCTGCTACACACCAGTGACCCAAAACAGATTAGGGACAACAGAGACCCTGGAGGCTTAATTTTTCCTTATTTAAACACATAGGCAAGAAAAATAAACTACATAGGCAAATTTGCAGCAACATGGATGGACCTAGAGATGCTCATATTGAGTGATGGTCAGATAGAGAAGAAATATCCTATGATATTCTTTATATATGGAATATGAGGAGAAGTGATTTACCTGAGACAAATGAACTTATTTACAAAACAGAAAGAGACTCACTTGCTTAGAGAACAAACTTATGGTTGGTGGAGGAATAATGGGGGGTGGAAGGGGCAGCTAGGGAGTTTGGGATGAACATGCACACACCACTGTATTTTAAATGGATACCTAACAAGGACCTACTGTCTAGCACAGAGTACTCTTCTCAGTGTTTTGTGGTAACCTGGATGGGAGGGGAGTTCAGGGGAGAACGGATACCTGTGTATGTATGGCTGAATCCCTTCACTGTTCACTGGAAACTATCATAACATTGTTAACTGACTATATCTCAACACAAAATAAAATGTTTTTTTTAATAATAATAAAGTTTAAAAATACATAAGTAAGAAAGCTCCTAGAAAAAACCCTGTAGAGTCAGAGGCATGAGTACTAACAGTGATCTGACATTTACGTTGCATTTTGAAATGTACAAAGCCCTCTCACGTGCATTATTTCAAATAACTCTCAGTAACCTTGTGAGGCAGAGTTTTACTATGATTCCGTTTTTAGGGAGGAGAAAAAGGAACCTCAGAGAGGTCAGGTAAGGTTCTTAAGGAGACCCAGCTAGTAAGTGACTTTTTTAAACCAATGAGTTTTTCTACTCCAAACACTAAACTGTATTCCCCCTCTGTGTCACACACTAGCCTCATTGGTTATATGCCTGAGCCAGTTTCACAGTACCATTCAAAAGAAATAGAATTAACTGTTATCTTCCCTTTCCTATGCCAGGAATAGGATGTACACTGTTTAGTGAGTGCAGAGACTCGCAGATTCACATATGTGTTCGTTCATCATCATCGTAACACTCTGAGATGACTTGGAAACTAAGAATACCTATCACTGGGGCAGGTGCTAAGGACAGGAGGCAAGATTGCGTTTTTGTCGGGTTCTGGATCTCCAAAGCCTCTCTTTGGGATTTGGACAGTGGAGAGAAGCTTAGACTTCACCACTCTCCTCTAGTTGGTGGAGGTGGGGGATGGCGAGGCAGTACCATGCAATGCCCAAAGAATGGTTTCTGACAGACTGTTACGGAACTTTCTAGTAGGTCACTGGTGACCTCATAGGACCACCTACCATTCGAGGTTATTTTTAAAGATGTCAGAAAAATCCCTCCACAGAACTCCTGGCATATCAAGCTCAAGAAATGTTGGTTATTACTGTGAATAATAATCTGCTTGCTCTTGCCAACGAGAAGTTCTCTGCGAGGAACTTCCCTGTGGGAGGAAACGCAAGAATGCTCTGCATAGCCTGTGGGTGGCGCTGCCGCCCACACAAATGGAATTCCAGCTTCCCGAGGGCCCGCGTCTGTCTCCACATCCTGAGTCCTGGGGAGGTTTCCAAGGAACTGGGACCGTGTTTCCCAAAGAACTCCTCTTTACTTGCTCTGCCCCGGCTCTGCCACCCTTTACCTTCGGTCTCAACTGGTCATGAAATTAAGGAAGAGGGGAGAAGGAAGAGGAGAAGGATTCTCAACCTGAAGGCAAAACCAGGTCCCTTCCTCAGGCCCTGAGCTGGATAAGCCGCTCTTAACACCACAGGGTAAGCCGATCACCCACCAACCCCAATGTAGTACTAGTGGTAAAGAACCCAGTTGCCTGTGCAGGAGACACAAGAGACTCAGGTTCGACGCCTGGGTGGTGAAGATTCCGCTGAAAAAGGAAACTGCCTCCCACTCCAGTATTCTTGCCTGGAGAATCCCATGGATTCTCCGTAGGGTTGCCAAGAGTTGGAAACGACTGAAGTGACTTAGCACACACACACCCACACAAGTTGGTCACCCACACCCCACACTTGGGTCCCAGCAGGCAGGAGCAGCCCTTTACCACCCTTATCTATATAGAAAACCCCCAGGGTTCTCACCTTGCTGTCCAGGCTGGCTCTGAGATAGCAGAAACTGGAAACAGACTGTAGGTGTCCGGGAACCAGCACGAGCTGCTGGAGTGGGTGGAGGGAGGCCATGTCCTATGCGGGGCGACACAGACATCATAGAATTTACAAGGTGGGAGCATGGGCTCCACCCACCCGCTGCCTGTCTGTCCCAAGGTATCCACCGGGAGCTTGTCCTATGCCTCTGTGTGCCCCTGTATTTGGCACATAGCAGCTACCCCATTAATGCTGCTATTGATACGCCGCCTGCCCTCAGTCAAGCCGTGCCTTGCAGCCTGTTGTTACTTAACCTTGCCTTGTTATTTAACGTTCGTGTGTGTCAGAACTGTCTCCCAGCTAGACTGATAATGCCTCGAGGACACAGACTGTGGGTATTACCCATCTCTCAGAGGTTTACCCTAGAAATGACACACAATACACATTTTTTTTTAATCTCATGCCATTTGATTATACTAAAAGCCATTTTCATCTTGGCTGTTTCCAGGGTCTAAACCATTCCTGGAGGAAGAAGCCCATTACTTGCTCTTAATAAAAGTGCTTTGATGAAACAGAAAGTCCATTTCCCCTTGGGGTTCCTCCCATTAGCCCTCGCAAAGAGAAATACCAGTCCCAATATCCAGGGACCCAGGAGTCCTCTGTGATCTGGGCCCGTGGGAGTCTGTGATCCCCACAGGACCGAGCTTAGGTCTGTGCACAAAGAAAAGACTTGGTAAATCCCTGCTGAAAAGAAGTAGAAGAATAAATGCACGTTCTATCCTTAAATATTTCCAGGGAAGGGGCAGCTCATTCTTCCCTGGGGGAATCCACATCAAATCAGGGACTCACCCTGTGGATATCCAGCCTTCTCAGATATTTGTCATTACTATTTCAGGAGCCCCTTTATTCCTTTTAGCATGACAAACTCTTGAGGAAGAAGAATGGGCTTATTGAGGACAGAAGTGCTCTGTAACCATAGCTGTCATCGTGGGGCTCCACTGAATACGGCTGGCGGACCCCAGCCTTATAGCTGTGAGCTCTATCATTTTGGCAAGCAGGCTGCTTTTTCTCCCAGAGGGGTGGAGACCTCCCTCTTTGCATAAGTAGCCAGGCTTCATCTTTCTGAGGATTGTCTGGTAACCCTAGCCCCACCTCAGACATCTAAGTTTCGCTGCAGGGGATTCTTTGGCCCAATCTGGATGCACTGAGAACCAGGTCCAGAGGTGAAGCATTTTGCAGGAGGCTCGCCTGAAACTCACTGGCCCACTGAGACTATTAGGGCTCCCCAACTTGAGCTGGCATTTACCCCAGACATTTGATTTCCGGGCATCATGGCAGGTCCTTGACTCAGGTGGCATGGTCGATGAGAGAGAGTCTGCTGCAGGGAGTCGCTGAGGTCCTCAGTTTTAATCTGTAAGTGGAGGGAGGGAGGAGAAGCATCAGTTCAGGACCCCTCAGGCAGACGGAAGGGGAAACTCGGAGAAGGTGGAGGCAGGAGATAGATGTTCAACAAGCCCCAAGAGCTGCAACTTGATTTTCCTGCCTGTGTGAGTCCTTTAGGTCAGGGCAGCTGGTAAGGGACAGAGGTTGAGAGGTTCTCAGGGGTAAATGTCCTCAGGACGGAGGTGGGGGGAGTCCACCTGGATTGATTGCTCCTGAGCACCATGGCCTGTGCTGGTTATATACAGCAATATACGTTCTTCCTCACTAAAACTCAAAAAATGAGGAATTTTTGTAGTGACTTCAAACATTTCTTTCAGACTGTTATTCTTTTTTCTTGGGGGTGGCATGTTAGAATTTCTTTTTGGAAATGATAGTGCTCCTCAGTGGTATTTTTATTCCATTTTATTTATTTATTTACAGCTGAGCTGGGTCCTCACGGCTGTGCAGCTTTTTCTCGGGTTGTGGTGAACAGGGGCTGCTCTCCAGATGCAGCGCACGGGCCTCTCCTGTGGAGCATGTGCTTTAGAGTGCACAGGCTTCAGAAGTTGCGGTTTGAGGGCTCAGTGGTTGTGGCGGGCTTAGTTGCTTCACAGCATGTGGGATCTTCCCAGATCAGGAATCAAACCCATGTCTCTGCATTGGCAGGTGGATTCTTTACCACTGAGCCACCAGAGAAGGCCCCTAAATGGTATTTTTAAAACTCCCCACTTTATAAAGTTTTTTTTTTTTTTTAAAGGAAAAGGCAGTTCTTTACCAATCTCCCTTATATTCTGTTTTTTATTTTCCTGGTCCACAAAATCCCAAAGTCTGGGAACCAGCTTCCCTCCATTCCCCCATGTTTTCTACACTAACCTGCGCTCTGTGAGCTGAGTTGCTCTGGCAGTCAACTTCCTTAACCATGCGGCTTGGGTGACAGACCTTGCCTGTCTCCCTACAGGTGGGGACATGCTCCCTCACAGTCACCGCTGAAGTTGCAGCCTGAGGGGCCGGTGGTGGTTTCCACACTCTCTCCAGCCTCTACCACCCTTCAGTGGCAGCACCAACCACCCACCTGTGGGTTTTCCAGGTGTCCAAGGGCAGGGCAGGAAGTTCTACCTGTGCCCACCCCTCCTCCCACCCTGAGAACAACTACCCTTTTGCAGCCTTTCACAAAGTCCATTGTGGGGGTGGAGGGTGGGTAGGGAGTATGCAAGGGACTCTGAATTCATATAATACAGCAGGGAGCTTGGGATCCAGACAGAACCTTATAAAAGACATGGTAGTGGGGGGCGGGTATGGCTCTGCTGGAAGCTCTTGTCCCTAGGAATCTTGGCTTAAACCATTTTCTTGGTCTGTGCTGGGAATATCACTGTCATCCTGGAATCTTTCATGTCTGCATTAGTTTAACACAAGTCAAAGGTTCAGACTAACAGCTCTGCTTGTGCTCAGCTGCTGTGGGAAACGGTGCTTTGGATCACTAAGGAAAGAACTCCCTCTGGTTGGGGAGTTAGGAAGATCTTGTTGAGTGACTCAGACAGAGCGGGGAGCCCATGTCCTAAGTATGGTACTTCATACCTAGTGGGAACCCAATGCGTGTTAACTGAATCAAAGACACAGAGTCTCTCTCCCCATTCTCCATGGGGATACGGTGAGGAAAACATCGAACAGGGAGCTAGAAGCTGTTTCTAGTCCTAACTCTGACCCTAGTTTACAACATAACCTTGAGCAATCATTTCATCTCTGTGAGACTTGGTTTCCCCATTCTACATGATTTTTCTTTCGCTCCTCCAGGTTGCTACAGTGCTCTTAGATAAAGCAGATCTAAACAGCACCAGGGAAGCCTTGCTTGTACCAAAAGTGATAGGAAGATGGTCCTTTTAGCGATGGTCTTTATACATCTTTCCTCTCTTTCTTCACCTCAGGAGACTATTCGGGAAACTTGGAAGCAAAGAGGAGGAAGTCAGAGTGTCAGAAAACAGCCTAGTGGGGGCAGAGAGTTAGACATCCAGAAAACTTCAAAGGCACTGCCCCCCAGGAGTGATCTCCAGAACATCCTCCATTCCCACCCTCAATGCCCTTCAGCTCTCCCCACCCACCATACTTGGCATCTCCATCTAAGAAGCTCCGGTGACCTAGTTCTTCCCCCAGAAGTTAAAGTTTTCATATCCTAGATTTCGGGGAAACATTCATTAGCAGATTTTTGAAAGCTCAAAATAGATGATAAACTACTTATTTCAGATCACCACCAAGCTCAAGCTTTGCTCAGAGAGATTTTACTTAAGCTAAGCCTCCCTTCCCCACATGCCTGCCTCTTCTGCAGCCCCCTCGCGTTCCCGGGCATCCCTTATCCCCAGTGGGGATAGGTGAGACAGGATGGAGGAAAGGAGATGGAGGGAGAACATGGAAAATCGGAGCTCACAGCGCGCGCTGGTGGAACGGCCTCAGGCAGCTTGGCAGGGCTCCAGCTCGGGAGGCAAGTGGCAGGGTTCCTTTATAGACTCATTATGCGCAATGGGGAGATAAGAAGGTGCAGCTATGACAGAGCTTGAAAACATGTGCTTTGCCTCCAACCTGAGTGCTATCTGTTAGAATCAGTGCCAGGTCTTCCTGCAACACTTAATTTCAGAAACCAGCGCCATCTAAAAGAAAATGCACCCTTTCATCTGCTTCCTGGATCAATTGCCCTCCACGCTCTTTCAGGGGCCCTGCCGACCTCCCACTTCTGAAAATGAGGTTCCTGATAGCAAAACATCCCCCTTGGTGTTAGCCTGAGGGTGTTCTGACAACTCCGTGTGTTACTATGCTGAACTTTTGCTTTATTGACATTTATTCTTCCATTTTTCATCATTTACTACCCCTTGGGTATAAGTTTGGAGAAGGCAATGGCACCCCACTCCAGTACTCTTGCCTGGAAAATCCCATGGACAGAGGAGCCTGGTAGGCTGTACTCTGTGGGGCTGCTCAGAGTCCGACAGGACTGAACGACTTCACTTTCACTTTTCACCTTCATGCATTGGAGAAGGAAATGGCAGCCCACTTCAGTGTTCTTGCCTGGAGAATCCCAGGGACGGCAGAGCCTGTGGGCTGCTCTCTATGGGGTCGCACAGAGTCAGACACGACTGAAGCAACTTAGCAGCAGCAGCAGCAGCAGGGTATGAGTTGCTGATGGTGAACCCCAAAGAAGGCAATCCTAAACAAACCGATTTGAAAGACAGCAAAGCAGAAGACTTTTCCTGTGACAAGTTCTAAAATCTCCACTTTGGTCACTGAGTCTCAGAAAGAGTTGAACTGGACTAGGAAGAGGAGAGACACAGCAGCAACTCTGTCTGCCTCCCATGCCCCTCCCGCCCCCCTGCACACTTCTCTGATTACTCTCTGAGAGTTCAGAGGCTAAGAAACTAAGAAATCAAGTCCCTTCCAAATCCAAAAATCCCTCTCACGGCTGTCAAATGGAAAAGACTGGAGCCTTTCCAGGCAACTGGGTGTTGGTTGGCTGTGATGAGATAGAGAGACTTCTGTTGGATCCCACTGACTTATAACATGAGAACCAGAGGCAAATTGGATGAAAACCCAATTTCCTGCATACTTGTGAAAACCCCACCAAACCCACAGCCTCCCTGAAACCATGCAGATCATCTGCAGGGTCCCTTTGGAACGTCTTTTCATGCCAGTAGATTAATTCTCCAGGCCCTGTTGTGATGGACCGATCCCTGGGGACGTGAGCCACCACAGAGGGCTCTGCCAGGTCAAGGCCTGGTCAGGGCCATCGATCACTCTGTCCATCTATTAGACACAGTTAGTTTAGGATCTTCTCCACCCACTGTGCTGTGCAAAGGTGTTACACTGAGTCTTGGGTAATGACCAGAGGGGTACAGAGGTATCATGGGTGATTATCTTTTCTAATCCCAGCAAACTCCCTGACATCACCTGCTATAGAAAGCAATAAATAGTTTCATTTGGGAAGACAGAGCCCTTTATGATGAACTGGAAACCCTTCAAACATTCCTTACTTAGCTTCACCTCCCAGTCAGGAAGTTTGAAGACAAGTGCTTATCTTACTATCTCATAGAAACCAGGAGTGCTTCAGAGATGGGTGTAAAGTTATACGACAGGACGCTGGCTAAACCCTGACAAGGGAATGGTCCTCCGACCTCCCCTGGCACTCTTTCTACAAAACAGTACTACACACTTTCCAGGGATGAGAGAGAGAACAGATTATAGGTGATGCTCTGGTCCACACATACACTTGAACCTCCTTATTAACCATCTAATGGGGCATGGGGGGCTGGAGTACTTAGCCTTAGCCCCCTCCCCGTGACATTTCACATGGCCCTCTCCTGGGGGGAAAACAGCCCAACACTAATGAATATATCACTGGCGATGAAAATGATCAAAGCTGTAGTGCCAGTTGCATAACTCGTTTGTGGAAAGTGTTTCATAAACATTTCACAAGAAGGAGAATTTCAAAGCGTGAACATCTCCCAACCTGCCTTCAATTACAGGCAAGATTTTTTTTTTTTTTTGGTTGTTATTTATCCCTCCCCCCGCGTCCCTTCTATACTTCTCCAGAGCAGTGAGGAAGAGCTTCTGTTTTGTAACTTATCTATAAAAGGGTTGACAAACATTTTGCTAATGAATAATCCTAAAAATACATTCTAAGAAGTGGAATAGGGCAAGCAGGTAACTCAGATGAACAAGGCTGAGAGTCCCCTAAGAGATGCTGGCTGTATTTTTGCCCAAAGGACGCTCCTTTCTCCATGGCTCTTGATTGCTTCCCATGAGTCCAAGGCTCCCGCCCTTTTGGGTCCCTGTGGGAAGTGCCTGGGGAGGAGAGATGGACTGGATGAGGTCTAGTCAGGTCTATGACAGACTAGCCTAGATGCATGTTCTTTAAAAAACAGTTTTGTGGGTGTTTTCTTTCCAGTTAGGTGTGTTGGGTCTTCACCACAGTGCGAGGGTTTTCTCTGCTGTGGTGACTGGGGCTACTCTTTGTTGCAATGCATGGACTTCCCATTGTGGTAGCTTCTCCTGTAGAATGGGCTTCCCAAGTACTTTAGTGGTAAAGAATCTGCCTCCAGTGCAGGAGATGCGGGTTCGATCCCTGGGTCGTGAAGATCCCTGGGAGAAGGAAATAGCAACCCACTCCAGTATTCTTGCTTGGGAAATCCCACGGACAGATGAGCCTGGTGGGCTACAGGCTGTGGTGTCGCAAAAGAGTTGGACACGACTTAGCAACTAAACAGGAAGAAATCTGGTTGTACAGCACAGGCTCTAGGCGTTCAGGCTTCAGGAGCTGCAGCACGTGGGCTCAGTAGTTGTGACCCACTAGCTTAGTTGCTCCAAGGCATGTGGAATCTTCCCAGATCAGGGACGGAACCCCTGTCCCCTGCATTGGCAGGTGGATTCTTGTCCACAGTACCACCAAAGAAGTTCCTAGATGCACCTTTGCCTATACACTTTGGAATCTTCTCTTAGACAGCACTGAACTTCTAGACAAAGAGTGATGAAGTGAGGAGACAGGAAGTCCTTTAATAAACAGAAAATTTCTTAGGAGGGTGGGGCCACTTGGAGTTGTTCCTTCCTGAAAAGAAGCTTTCCATAGAGGCCTCCTTGTTTTTCCTGCTTGTGCCTCCTCTGGAAATGCAACATGCTTATCAGTCCTGTTATTTAATGCTTTGGCTTCAGTTCTTAGCACATAGCACTGCTAGTACTGACACATGTCTGAAAAAACCCCATCATTTTAAGCCCATAAAAGTTTTCTTCTCCCTCTGGCATACAGGTCCATGCATTCAAGTTTAAAAATGCTAGGAAGGGGCTGTGCTTTCTGGGAGGTCACATCCTCATGGATTATTTTCGGTGCCCAGGACTTAAACCACTTTAACCACTGTGCTGCTTTCTAGCCCTCTGGAGACACCAGCAGCATCTGCTTCCAGTAAAGAGTTGGATTAATGAATGCTAGCTCTCTCTTTAGACCCTGATTTTTTTTTTTTTTTTTTTTTTTTGGCCTCTCCACTTGACTTGCAGGATCTTAGTTCCCTAACCAGGGACTAATTAAAAGACGCTTACTCCTTGGAAGAAAAGTTATGACCAACCTAGATAGCATATTCAAAAGCAGAGATATTACTTTGCCAACTAAGGTCCATCTAATCAAGGCTATGGTTTTTCCAGTACTCACGTATGGATGTGAGAGTTGGACTGTGAAGAAGGCTGAGCCCCAAAGAATTGATGCGTTTGAACTGTGGTGTTGGAGAAGACTCTTGAGAGTCTCTTGGACTGCAAGGAGATCCAACCAGTCCATTCTGGAGATCAACCCTGGGATTTCTTTGGAAGGAATGATGCTGAAGCTGAAACGCCAGTACTTTGGCCACCTCATGCAAAGAGTTGACTCACTGGAAAAGACTCTGATGCTGGGAGGGATTGGGGGCAGGAGGAGAAGGGGACAACCGAGGATGAGATGGCTGGATGGCATCATGGACTCGATGGACGCGAGTCTGAGTGAACTCCGGGAGTTGGTGATGGACAGGGAGGCTTGGTGTGCTGCCATTCATGGGGTTGCAAAGAGTCGGACATGACTGAGCGACTGAACTGAACTGAAACCTGGGCAGCGGCAGTGAAAGTGCTGAGTCCTAATCACTGGACAGCCAGGGAATTCCTAAGCCTGATGTCTTTTGAATCAGAGTCTTCTAGTTATTCTGGCCACCTGCCTGGTCGACAAGAGGCGTGGAGTGCCTCTCTGATTCTTTGACTGGGAAGGAGTGCCACAGAGAACTATTGATTCACCTCCATAGATGGCTGTTCTGCCTCCCAAATAAGTTCACCTCCCAAATGGCTAGAAGAAGGGGTGGGGAGGGCTGGGGCTAGAAAGGCTGAGCATGGAATCAAACTCTGAAAACCTTTTGCTAGTGGCTATTCTGGGAACTATCTGATGTGTGAATGCTGGTTGTCCTCACACTGGGTTCTTCTGCATACACTGAGCTGCTTATCATGGAAGGACCTTGTGATTCATTTCAGAGCAGGGGTTGGGGAAAAAAAGAACACATCAAGGCTCAGAATCAACCAGGAGACCTGACTTTGGGCTCCATGTTTGCCTCTAAAGACCTATGTGATCGTATATTTAGTTATTTCACTCATCTCTCTAGGCCTAGATTATGCATCCATGAAAGGAAAAAAATACACCAAATGGAATCTACTTAAGAAATTTCTCATGTATAAAAGAGAGAGTTGTAGTTGATTTGTGAGCACACAGGTACGTTTATTGAGTCACTAGACCCATTTCGGAGAAGGCAATGGCAACCTACTCCAGTACTCTTGCCTGGAAAATCCCATGGACAGAGGAGCCTGGTAGGCTGCAGTCCATGGGGTCGCGAGAGTCAGACACGACTGTGCGACTTCACTGTCACTTTTCACTTTCATGCATTGGAGAAGGAAATGGCAACCCACTCCAGTGTTCTTGCCTGGAGAGTCCCAGGGATGGGGGTGCCTGGTGGGCTGCTGTCTGTGGGGTCGCACAGAGTCAGACACGACTGAAGTGACTTAGCAGCTGCAGCAGCAGACCCATTTTACTAGACTGAGGGTTAGAAAAGTTAAGAAACTTGCTGAAAGCTCCTTACTGCTGGTAAATCTGGGATTTCAATCCGCAGCTGTCTGATTGCATAGTTCTACATGAGCCTGACTACCATGTGTGATGAAACCATAGGCGCTTCAAGGCAGCTTTGTGCAGACTGCTGTCGAGTGCATGGCAGACATGCAAGTGTTGATTCCTTCCCTTTCCCATCAGAACTCAAAGGGAGTGTAGACACAACCTGGTTCAAATGCTGCATTTTACTGCTCTGACTCCGATTTCTCCAGAGGAGAAACCACCTATCAGGGCAACCCAGCTAGAGATGCAGTCAAGCCAAGTCTGGAGACCAAGTCAGGGCCCCTAAGAACAGGTCTCCTATCGTTCCACCCAGTGTTCAGTCCACTCCCCTACACAGTGGCGTGACTCTGCCTCTTGTTTCAGCTGGGGTTGTTGCCCACTCTGGCTCCTGAAGTAACTCAGCAGTAACCCTAATCCCGTTGCTCTAATAAGATTTCATCTCAATCCTGCTCCAGAGTTCTCCATTACTACACAGGGTAAGGTTTAGATGCAGATAAAGCACACATCTACCTGATGCGTAACTTGATACACTCGGTTTGGGAACCAGCATTTTTGTATTCCCTTGACTTTCACACAGACAAATTAACTCCAGAGGGGTGGACATTTGCTCTTTTCCTCCCGCATCATGAGGAAGAGAGGTGGGACAGGGAAAGAGAAGGCTCAGACACACCACGATATTCTCACACTACTGTATGTGTTCTCTGGGGTCCAAAGGAGACTAACTGTGTGCACACACACAGCACCAACTTGCAGTCATGAAGTGCTACATAGATTAGTTCCAAGAGCATCATCTCAAGAAAGGGAAAAGGTAATACTTTAAAAATACTTTAGGGCTTCCCTGGTGGCTCAGTGGTAAAGAACCACATGCCAGTGCATGAGACACGGGTTCGACCCTTGGACCAGGAAGATCCCACAAGTCATGGAGCAACTAAGTCTGTGTGCCACGACTACTGAGCCTGTGTTCTGGAGCCTTCGAACCACAACTACGTGCCACAACCAATGAGGCACATGTGCCTAGAGCAAGCGCTCCACAACAAGAGAAGCCACTGCAATAACAAACCCACACACTGCAACTAGAGACTAGCTCCTGCTCACAACTGGAGAAAAGTCCCTGCAGCAATGGAGACCCAGCACAGCCCAACATAAGTAAATAAAATTATAATAAAAATAAAAGTCCTTTCAAATGGATCATCATTTACTCTTCATAACTCAATGAGGAAAATAATCTTATCAAACCATCTTTACAGATGTAGGAACCAAGACTAGAGAAATTAATAGACCCATCACACAGCCAGGAAGAGCAGAGCCTGACTTTCTATTTGAGTCTTTGGCTCCCAGATCCTCCCTTCTTTGGCCCATACCACTCTGTAAGGCATCCCATTCTGTTTCCACCCAGAATTTCCTACCTAAAAATGAACTTGTTGACCTCTGCCTCCTCAGTGGGCCGTGCTATTTTCACATGTGGTACACAGTTGGTGTACAGGTTTCCACAAGTGGAGCCTGGGATTTTTGCATGGATATGGGGCTGACATAGTGATCAAAAGTAAACTTTCAACAAGTCTGAATGGGATTCTCTTTGACATCCTCTGGAAAACTGCCTGTGACCTGGAAGCCTATCTTTGAAAGGCTGAGTGTTGGCTATAAGTGCAAGTAAAAGGCTTCCCTTGGTAACATGCATATCTGAGAATAGTCTTCTAAGTAAGGCTGAGGTCTTTGTCTCTTACATTCTTCTGATGCCCTAGATAAAGGGATGTGCCTCTGTGGCCCTCTGATCCTGTGTCTGCTCCAGCAGCAGTGGGGCATATGGTTTTCCAAGTGGCTTTAAACATAGCTTTTTCTGCCCCATAAAGGTCCCCTTCCCAGTTTAGTTCAGTAAACATTTAGTATGCACCTATTGTATTCCAAGAGTAATTGTGACACAAAGGTGAACAGGGAGCTCCCAGATCAATTAGGAGATGGGAAGTAAAACTACAGTCACCTACACAGCCTGGCTAGGAGGGGAATTTGGGGGAGAAGGGATACATATATGTGAATGGCTGAGACCTTTGCAGTCCACCTGAAGCTATCACAGCATTGTTGATCAGTGCCACTCCAATATAAAATACAAAGCTTAAAAAATAGATAAGTAATGAAACAAACAAAAACATCACCTACAGTGCAATACTGAAGGCAATGGGAAGGCGGTGCTGCCGTGGTCACATGGGAAGGCTGTGAGTTGCTTTATTGCTCAGGGCAGAGGACACATAACCAGAAAAAGAGGGGTTAGATAGGAAGGCTCCAGAGAAGAGAAGCGGGAGCCTCTGAGGAGCCTTGAAGAATGAAGAGGGGTTCAGCAGAAGGGAGAGCAGGGCATGCCAGAAAGTGGGAGCAGCTTGTCCACAGCCACAGATAACGAAACGACTTCATGTTCAAGAGCGAGGAGCAACTCAGTGCTGCTACAGCGAGGAGTGGGAGAGGCTGAGGCAAGCAGCCAGCGCCTGATGACAGAGGCCCCGTGGATCACGCAAAGAAACTGAGGCTGGACTCGGGGGCAAAGTGTAACTCGAGCAAAGGGCAGGGACATGCAAGATTTTGATTTGAAGAGAGGAAACCTGTGAGCAGGGGGATTAATTAAAGAGCTGTTTATCACAACAGTCTAGGTAAAGAGCTGCTGAGGACACGCCTAAGGCCGAAACAGTAAAACGGAGAGGCAGATATGGAATGGCACGTTTTTAGGATCGAAAATATATTTCTGCGCCTAAAGGTTTATCCTCTACAATAAAGGACTATTTCAGGAATTCTCTGTTGAATGCCTACAGGACACAAAGAACCAACACAAAAATTTCTGAAAGACCAGAGTCAATCTATCTGGGGTTCCAGAAGGTATTCACTAAGTCAAATATTTCTGTAATGTCCAAATTTTCAAAGGTAATTATTCATTTTAAATTAGAAAAAAAATACTAATAAAAAGAGAAAGAACTCCAAATTTCAGTGCTTGAGTTTGGAAGACTTCAATTCCTAAGGTATTCAAGTTAGTGATAGTTTCCTTTTATACCTGGTGAAAGAAATGTCTTGAGACATTTAGGGGCCCATTTTCTAACTAAACACACATATATGCAGATAGATATGTTTGTTGTATGTGTGTGTGTGTGTTTTTAAATCAATAACTGAGAATCCATCTCCTTCTCATTGTTGATCAGTGCCACTCCAATATAAAATACAAAGCTTAAAAAATAGATAAGTAATGAAACAAACAAAAACATCACCTACAGTGCAATACTGAAGGCAATGGGAAGGCGGTGCTGCCGTGGTCACATGGGAAGGCTGTGAGTTGCTTTATTGCTCAGGGCAGAGGACACATAACCAGAAAAAGAGGGGTTAGATAGGAAGGCTCCAGAGAAGAGAAGCGGGAGCCTCTGAGGAGCCTTGAAGAATGAAGAGGGGTTCAGCAGAAGGGAGAGCAGGGCATGCCAGAAAGTGGGAGCAGCTTGTCCACAGCCACAGATAACGAAACGACTTCATGTTCAAGAGCGAGGAGCAACTCAGTGCTGCTACAGCGAGGAGTGGGAGAGGCTGAGGCAAGCAGCCAGCGCCTGATGACAGAGGCCCCGTGGATCACGCAAAGAAACTGAGGCTGGACTCGGGGGCAAAGTGTAACTCGAGCAAAGGGCAGGGACATGCAAGATTTTGATTTGAAGAGAGGAAACCTGTGAGCAGGGGGATTAATTAAAGAGCTGTTTATCACAACAGTCTAGGTAAAGAGCTGCTGAGGACACGCCTAAGGCCGAAACAGTAAGAACGGAGAGGCAGATATGGAATGGCACGTTTTTAGGATCGAAAATATATTTCTGCGCCTAAAGGTTTATCCTCTACAATAAAGGACTATTTCAGGAATTCTCTGTTGAATGCCTACAGGACACAAAGAACCAACACAAAAATTTCTGAAAGACCAGAGTCAATCTATCTGGGGTTCCAGAAGGTATTCACTAAGTCAAATATTTCTGTAATGTCCAAATTTTCAAAGGTAATTATTCATTTTAAATTAGAAAAAAAATACTAATAAAAAGAGAAAGAACTCCAAATTTCAGTGCTTGAGTTTGGAAGACTTCAATTCCTAAGGTATTCAAGTTAGTGATAGTTTCCTTTTATACCTGGTGAAAGAAATGTCTTGAGACATTTAGGGGCCCATTTTCTAACTAAACACACATATATGCAGATAGATATGTTTGTTGTATGTGTGTGTGTGTGTTTTTAAATCAATAACTGAGAATCCATCTCCTTCTCCTGCCATAACCTGAGTCATCGTCTATCAAGAGGCCACACCTGGATGTGGCCTATGCTGCTAAGTCGATTCAGTTGTGTCCGACTCTGTGCGACCCCATAGACAGCAGCCCACCAGGCTCCCCAGTCCCTGGGATTCTCCAGGCAAGAACACTGGAGTGGATTTCCATTTCCATCTCCAATGCATGAAAGTGAAAAGTGAAAGTGAAGTCGCTCAGTCGTGTCCGACTCCTAGCGACCCCGTGGACTACAGCCTACCAGGCTCCTCCGTCCATGGTATTTGCCAGACAAGAGTACTGGAGTGGGCTGCCATTGCCTTCTTCAGGATGTGGCCTATAGCCCTCACTTATACCTTTCCATGAAGTTCTACAGTTTACAAAGTACTTTCAAACATATCAGTTTGGTTGATTTTCAGAATATTCCCCTGAGATTGAAAAGGCAATTGATGCTACTCCTGTTTTACTGTTAAGGAAAACACGTTCATGAAAGGTAAATGATGTATCCAAAGTACATGGCTGGTTAGCAGGAGAGCTCTGATTTGAACTCAGGTTATCTGATTTCAAAGTCAACACATCTGTCAAATTTCTAGAATTTTCTGAGGAAGCTTCCCAAATAAGTGGATTTTCAGTCCCTGAAATCTATCTCTTACAGATCCAAAGACTTTATTTCAGTTTTGAATAGCTATTTATTGGTTTCTTTTTTTTTTCACCTTCCAGTGTTTTAATGGGGATTGCATTATCTATAGATTAATTTGAGGGAAATAGACACTTTTATTATAGTAGACCTTCTAAGTTATAAATTTAGCCTGTTATTTGAATATTCTAATTTTTCTCAGCAATGTTTTATAGTCCTTAGAATAGAACTATTGCACCTCTAGGATTTGATTTTTCTGATACTGTTGTAAATGTGTTTACAGTTTCATTTTTAACTTGTTTGCTGTGGAATATAGACATACACTTGCTTTTCACGTACTGATCAGATACTCATTAACTTTATTACATGCACTTATTAATTCTAATAACTTCCTTGTAAGATCTTTAGAATTGTCTATTTACACAATTTGGTCAATAGCTTTCTGTGAATATAGTTTTTTTCCCCAAAGTTTACACTTAAAAAAATTTTTTTGTACCTTTACTTTATTGCTCTGGCTTAGACTTCCAAGATAATTAAATAAAAGTAATGGTAGTGGATATTTTTGTCTTTTCCTCAATGTCACATTTCCTTATTAAGTATGTTCAGTTCAGTTCAGTTCAGTGCAGTCGCTCAGTCGTGTCTGACTCTTTGTAACCCCATGAATAGCAGCACTCCAGGCCTCTCTGTCCATCACCAACTCCTGGAGTTTACTCAGACTCATAGCCATTGAGTCGGTGATGCCATCCAGCCATCTCATCCTCTGTCATCCCCTTCTCCTCCTGCCCCCAATCCCTCCCAGCATCAGAGTCTTTTCCAATGAGTCAACTCTTTGCATGAGGTGGCCAAAGTATTGAAATTTCAGCTTTAGCATCAGTCCTTCCAATAATGTTAGAGGTTGGCATGTTTTTGAAGATATCCTTTATCAGATTAAAAATTTTTTTCTAATTTCTAGTTTTAAAACCATGAATGGGTGTTTAATTTTATCAAATGCTTTTTTTCTTCATTTTTTTGAGATAACCACATAATTTTTGACTTCTGTTTGTGATTACTTACACAACTGACATTTTATTATGAAATCAACTTTGTATCACCAAATCCTGGAGTTTACTCAGACTCATAGCCATTGAGTCGGTGATGCCATCCAGCCATCTCATCCTCTGTCATCCCCTTCTCCTCCTGCCCCCAATCCCTCCCAGCATCAGAGTCTTTTCCAATGAGTCAACTCTTTGCATGAGGTGGCCAAAGTATTGAAATTTCAGCTTTAGCATCAGTCCTTCCAATAATGTTAGAGGTTGGCATGTTTTTGAAGATATCCTTTATCAGATTAAAAATTTTTTTCTAATTTCTAGTTTTAAAACCATGAATGGGTGTTTAATTTTATCAAATGCTTTTTTTCTTCATTTTTTTGAGATAACCACATAATTTTTGACTTCTGTTTGTGATTACTTACACAACTGACATTTTATTATGAAATCAACTTTGCCTTCCTGGAATAAATCCTACTATATGATTTTCTTCTCTTCCTCTTTCCTATTGGTTTCATTTTTGAACAGAGATCTTGTATCATATACATCTCTACTTTCCCCAAAAGAGTATCTGACAAAGAACTCACAAAAAAGAAATAAGCCAGTATTACTGATGAACGTAGATGCAAAAATCTTCAACAAAATATTAACAAACTGAATCCAACAATACATTAACAGAATCATACACTGTGACCAAGTGGAATTTATTCCAGGGTGGCAAGGATGGTTCAATATTCACAAATCAAAAAATGTGATGTATCACATTTAGTTTATTAAAGAATAAAAAGTCATATGATCATCTCAATACATGCATAAAAAGCTTTTGATGAAAGTCAGCAGCTAAGACAAAAACTCTCCACAAAGTAGGTAGAGAGGGAACATACCTCAACATAATAAAGGCCATAGCTAACATCATACTCGGTGGTGAGAAACTGAGGCATTTCTTATAAGATTAGGAAAAAGATGAGGGTGCCCACTTTTATTTAACATAGTCTTGGAAGTCCTAGCCACAGCAACTAGAAAATGAAGAAATAAAAGATACCCAAACCAGAAAGGAAGAAGTAAAACTGTCACTGTTTGCAGATGACATGATACTATACATACAGAATCCTAAATACACCACCAAAAAACTTCTAGAGTTTATCAATGAATTTGGTAAAGTTGCAGGATACAAAATTAATATACAGAAATCTCTTGCATTTCTAAACACTAACAATGAACTATCAGCAAGAGATATTAAAACAATCCCATTTAAAATCACATCAAAAAGAATAAAATACTTAGGTGTAAATCCAATTAAGGAGGTAAAAGACATGTACTCAAAATTGATGAAAGAAATTGAAGACAACATAAACAGATGGAAGGGTACATCATGTTATGGATTAAAATAATTAATATTGTTAAAATGATCAAGGCAATCTATGGATTTAATGCAATCCTTATCAAAACACCAATGGCCGTATTCACAGAACTAGAAGAGGTAATTTAAAAATTTGTATGGAAGTACAAAAGGTCTTGAAGAGCCAAAATAATGTTGAGAAACTAAAGAGCTAAAGGTAGCATGATCCCCCTGACTTCAGACTATACTACAAAAATACAGTAATCAAAAAAAAAAAAGGCATTGTAATGGCACAGAAACAGACACATAGATCAATGGAACAGAATAGAGAACTCAGAAATAAACTCATGGATCTGCTGTCAATCTACAATACTGTAGGCAAAAATGTACAATGAGGAAAAGGTGGTCTCTTTGATAAGAACTTCCCTGGTGGCTCAGATCGTGAAGAATCTGCCTGCAATGTGAGAGACCCAGGTTTGATCCCTGGGTTGAACAGATCCCCCGGAGAAGGAAATCGCTACCCACTCCAGTATTCTTGCCTGGAGAATTCCATGGACAGAGAAGCTTGGCAGGCTACAATCCATGGGATCACAGAGTCAGACACAACTGAGTGACTAATACTTTCAATAAGTGGTACTGGAAAAGCTGGGCAGCTACATGTAAAAGAATGAAATTAGAATACTTTTTTCATACCATATACAAAAATAAACTCAGAATGGGTCAAAGACCTAAATGTAAGACCAAAACCCATTAAACTCCTAGAAAAAAACATAGTACAAACACTCTTTAACACAAATTGCAGCAATATTTTTTTGGATCTGTCTCCTAATGCAAAATAATTTTAAAAATTAAATAAACAAATGAGACCCATTTAAGCTTAAAGAGCTTTTGCGAAGGAAACCATTGACAAACATAAAGACAACCTACTGAATGGGAGAAAACACTTGCAAATGATATGACCATTAAGGGGTCATTATCCAAAATATATAAACAACTCATAGAACGTAATGTAAAATAATCAAACCACTCGATTAAAATCTGGGAAGAAGAACTGAATAGACATTTTTCCAAAGAAAACACACAGATGGCCAACAGACACATGAAAAGTATGCTCGACATTTCTAATCATTAGAGAAATGCAAATCAAAACCGCAGTGAGATATCACTTCATGCCTGTCAGAATGGCTATCATCAAAAAAGTCATAAATAAAAAATGTCAGTGAGGATGTAGAGAAAAGAGAACCCTTGTGCACTGTTGGTGTAACTGTAAATTGGTGCAGCCATTGTGGAAAACAGTATGGAGATTCTTTAGAAAACGGAAAATAGTACTAGTATATGATTCTGCAATTCCAGCACTAGGTATATATCCAAAGAAGATGAAAATACTAATTCAAAAAGATACATGCTCTTCAGTGTTCATAGCAGCAATTACTTACAACTGCCAAGATACGGAAGCAACCTAACCTAACTGTCCATCAACCAATGAATGGATAAAGAAGTGGAATGTGTATATGAATGGACTGTTACTCAGCCATTAAAAGAATGAATTTTGCCGTTTGCAACAACATGGATGGACCTGGAGGGTTTTATACGTACTGAAATAAGTCAGAAAGAGAAAGAAAAATACAGCATGTTACCACTTTATATTTAGAATCTAAAAAATACTGAGTTGGCCAAAATGTTTATTCCAGTTTTATCATAACTTTTTTTGGAAAAACCCAAACAAACTTTTTGGCCAACCCAATTAAACAAATGAATGAATATAACAAAACAGAAACAGACTCACAGATAAAGAGAACAAGCTAGTGATGACCAGCGGGGAGGAACAAGGCAAGGGTAGAGGATTAAGAAGTACAAACAACTATGTATAAAATAAACAAGCCACAAGGATATATTGTACAGTACCCAGACTATAGCCACTATTATATAATAAATAATAAGTGAAGTATAATATATAAACATTTTGAGTCACTATGTTGTCTACCTGAAACTGATATAATATTATAAATTAATTATGCCTCAATTAAAAAAAAACTCAATACATCTTTCAAAATTCCTAAGATTTCCTGAGAAAGCCTCCCCAAATAAGTGCATTTTCAATCACTAAAATCTATCCTTTTTAGCTCCAAGTCTTTCTGTTTTGAATAGATACTGATTGATTTCATTTTTGAATAGAGATCTTGCTACAAAGTATTATACACATCCCTTCTTTTGCTCAAAGGGTACCTGAAAGGTAATTTAGTCAATGATGCAATCACAATTGTGAACACAGTTTAAAAGCAATCATGCCCTCAGGGACACTGAAGTGTTTGGCCTCTGTTGGTTGTAGCACTAAATGGCTCTGAATTCCTTTTTTTTCAGCTCTGCTTTTCCCCATGTTTTTTGCCTCCCTTCTCACAACCAGGTTTTTATCCTACTGCTGTTATCCTTGCTTCTAGCAGCCCCCCATGCCGGTTTAACTTCGCAACTTTTATTTGCTAAGGGCTAGA
Organism: Madoqua kirkii; assembly: GCA_006408675.1. NCBI lineage: Eukaryota > Metazoa > Chordata > Mammalia > Artiodactyla > Bovidae > Madoqua > Madoqua kirkii. The sequence continues at coordinate 120,103 of SJYC01071697.1, forward strand.
AAAACCAGATAGTTAAGTTTGTTACAACTGTTTCTAAAATAAGAGTTTAAGGCTCTTGAGAAACCCACTGGCTCCAAGTCTTATTGGTTTCCTTCTTACTCTCAGTTGGATTCTAAATAGGTGAGGCGGTGGGCTCTCTGGATAACTGAGGCACTGCAATGGCTCTGAGTAGCTGTTTGATATGGGGTTTGCCTTTTGGTTTAAATTTTACTGAGTACATATCTATCCTGTTACCCTTAATAGCCTGGGACAGGACTCCAGGCAAAATGGTTGGCTGAGCCCACACAATTGACAGTGTAAGCTAAATTCTCTAAGGCTGAGGAGCAGTTACCAAATTTATTGCCAAAAGGCAGTGAACTTAAGCCAAGGGACTTTCTGGCAGTATATCTGTTTCCCTACTTGTAAAATGAAAATCATCTTTGATTCCTGCCCAGGTGTCAAGGATTTAGGGATAAAGGTCTATAAAACCTGGGCTTCCCAGATGGTGCAATGGTAGAGAATCCACCTGCAATGCAGTAGATGCAGGAGACTCAGGTTCGGTTCCTGGGTTGTGAAGATCCCCTAGAGAAGGAAATGGCAACCCACTCCAGTATTCTTTCCTAGAGACTCTTGTGGACAGAGGAGGCTAGTGGGCTACAGTCCATAGGGTTGTAAAGAGTCGGACACAACTACCGGCCTGAGCACCCACACACATCTATAAAACCTGTTCTAGGAAGGACTCTCACTGCTTTCGTCACCAAATCAATATGAAGATGATGATTTTGCACATGTATTACCTGGGATACTTATCTTGCTTGCCTGTCACTAAGTGCTTATTGAATAGATAGGGGACTGACTCATAAATACTTTCAATAATCCTGGAATTTAGGAAACTAGGTCTTGGAGAAATCAAAGGATTTCCCCAAAATCATACAGCTAGAAAGTGGCAGAGCTGGAATTTGAATCTAAGTCTAAGCAGATTTGGGCTTCTCAGGTGACTCAGCGGTAAAGAATCCACCTGCTAATGTAGGCAGTGCAGGAGATGCGAGTTCAATCCCTGGGTGGGGAAGATACCCGGAGGAAGAAATGGTAACCCACTTTAGTATTCTTGCCTGGATAATCCCATGGTGAGAGGAGCCTGGCAGGCTACAGTCCATGGAGTCCCAACAAGTCAGACATGACTGAGACTGAGCAGACCCAGAATCAACTCCCTTTCCATGGTATCATGCTGACTTAAAAAGTCACGCCCAGCTAGGCTCATTTTCTTTTATACAGGGTTTTTAGAAACGAGGATCAGATGAATGCTATAATTATTATATGTATGTGTATATATTCTGGATAACTGAGGCACTGCAATGGCTCTGAGTAGCTGTTTGATATGGGGTTTGCCTTTTGGTTTAAATTTTACTGAGTACATATCTATCCTGTTACCCTTAATAGCCTGGGACAGGACTCCAGGCAAAATGGTTGGCTGAGCCCACACAATTGACAGTGTAAGCTAAATTCTCTAAGGCTGAGGAGCAGTTACCAAATTTATTGCCAAAAGGCAGTGAACTTAAGCCAAGGGACTTTCTGGCAGTATATCTGTTTCCCTACTTGTAAAATGAAAATCATCTTTGATTCCTGCCCAGGTGTCAAGGATTTAGGGATAAAGGTCTATAAAACCTGGGCTTCCCAGATGGTGCAATGGTAGAGAATCCACCTGCCAATGCAGTAGATGCAGGAGACTCAGGTTCGGTTCCTGGGTTGTGAAGATCCCCTAGAGAAGGAAATGGCAACCCACTCCAGTATTCTTTCCTAGAGACTCTTGTGGACAGAGGAGGCTAGTGGGCTACAGTCCATAGGGTTGTAAAGAGTCGGACACAACTACCGGCCTGAGCACCCACACACATCTATAAAACCTGTTCTAGGAAGGACTCTCACTGCTTTCGTCACCAAATCAATATGAAGATGATGATTTTGCACATGTATTACCTGGGATACTTATCTTGCTTGCCTGTCACTAAGTGCTTATTGAATAGATAGGGGACTGACTCATAAATACTTTCAATAATCCTGGAATTTAGGAAACTAGGTCTTGGAGAAATCAAAGGATTTCCCCAAAATCATACAGCTAGAAAGTGGCAGAGCTGGAATTTGAATCTAAGTCTAAGCAGATTTGGGCTTCTCAGGTGACTCAGCGGTAAAGAATCCACCTGCTAATGTAGGCAGTGCAGGAGATGCGAGTTCAATCCCTGGGTGGGGAAGATACCCGGAGGAAGAAATGGTAACCCACTTTAGTATTCTTGCCTGGATAATCCCATGGTGAGAGGAGCCTGGCAGGCTACAGTCCATGGAGTCCCAACAAGTCAGACATGACTGAGACTGAGCAGACCCAGAATCAACTCCCTTTCCATGGTATCATGCTGACTTAAAAAGTCACGCCCAGCTAGGCTCATTTTCTTTTATACAGGGTTTTTAGAAACGAGGATCAGATGAATGCTATAATTATTATATGTATGTGTATATATATATATGCACACATACATGTCCCTGGAGATCAAGATGGGGGTCATAAGGGCTGCTGCTGCTGCTGCTGCTGCTGCTAAGTGGATTCAGTCGTGTCTGACTCTGTGAGACCCCATAGACGGTAGCCCACCAGGCTCTCCCATCCCTGGGATTCTCCAGGCAAGAACACTGGAGTGGGTTGCCATTTCCTTCTCCAATGCCTGAAAGTGAAAAGTGAAAGTGAAGTCGCTCAGTCCTGTCCAACTCTTTGCGACCCCATAGACTGCAGCCTACCAGGCTCCTCCGTCCATGGGATTTTCCAGGCAAGAGTACTGGAGTGAGGTGCCATTGCCTTCTCTGCATAAAGGCTGAGAGAGTGTTAATTAACAAATCAATGTCATCCAAGGGGGATGTCTCCAATTGGCATGCCATGGGACTCTGCTCATGGTCCGGTCTTGCTAAGAATGTCATCAGTACATTAGACTATGAAGAGATATGTACCTTGCATACTTAAGACATCTCTGTATGAGTAACAGGAATGGCTACTACTACTGGGCACAAAGACATCATGGTTAAAAAAAATAATCTTGGAAAGGTGCAAGGGAGGGAACAAAGTAATAAGATAAAGCATAAGAGGAAATATAAAAATCTTTTACTTAGAATATGAAAATTAACTGCACAAGTTGAGGCAGCAGTTTGTAATTTTTTCAAGAAGACTTGAGAGGTGTTAACTGACACTTAAGACCACGTAAATTGGAAGTGTGATATAATTATCTTTTAAACAATCTGTAGAGTACCGTATAGCACAAGGAACTCCATATGCCATGACAACATATATGAGAAAAGAATCTGAAAAAGAATGAATATACATATGTGTGTATAACTAAATCACTTTGTTGTATACTTGAAACCAACACAACATTGTAAATCAACTACAGTCCAGTAAAATTTAAAGAAAAAAATAAAAATAAAAAATTTGTAGGATAGGCTGTACTATTCTAATGCAATAGAGTGTGGAATGAGGATCCCCTACTTAACCATGCAAGATCCACTTGGACAAGCCTGCCACTGCCTTATCTGGGCTTGTAACGGCTGGAAGCAAGACACAACAAAGATACAGCACCTGCTCAATTAAATTTTGTTGAATGAGTAAATGGATAAATGAATAAATCATCCAAGGTGTTCTGGCCTAGCCAGATGTCGTCTGAGTATTAAATGTTGTACACTTGTGGATACTATACCTAAAGAGGGTGACTGGCAGGCCAAAACCTATGCATCTAAAGGCATGAAGGCAGAAACAAATTCAAAGAGTTTGTCACAGCATGAACAAAAATAGCTGAAGCAACCTAATGTCCATTGATAGGGTAATAGAACAGTAAAATTACATTGAAACAATAGAATGGCATGCAGTTACTAACAATAATCATAATCAACCCTGTGTGTAACACCAAGGGGCAATCTACAAATCTTATTTTTAAATTTCAAAACAAATTCACAAAGAAACACACACTGTGTAATTTATACCTACCTACATATGTACATACACAAGCATTTTAAAAACTCCACAAATATTTATAATTTCCATTTGTTCCCATATCCATGTATGAGTGGAGAAAAGGTTCTTCTAGACACATACACACCATATTGATAAGAGAAATTCTCTCTAGAAAGAGGGCCGAAGCTCAACGAGGAACAAAAGTCTTCCTGTTTATCTGTGTCATTAAATGTTTCTACAAGAAAGCATTCATGCACTTTGTGTGTGACAGCAGCAGCGGCGTTAAGTAAGGCAATTAGAAACCTATACATGACTTTGCTGAAGGAAAGGGGAAGATTAGGGGTGAGTTGTGTTGTGTCAGTTGCTCAGTCACGTCTCACTCTTCATGACTCCTTGGACTGTAGCCCGCCAAGTTCCTCTGTCCATGGAATTCTCCAGACAAGAATGCTGGAGTGGGTTGCCATTCCCTTCTGCAGACGATCTTCCTGACCCAGGGATCAAACCCAGGTCTCCCGCATTGCAGGCAGCTTCTTTACCATCTGAGCCACAAGGGAGGCTCTGGTGTAGGTGTCAGGGTGAGGGGTGAGAGCTCTTCTCAAATACCGAAGGGCTGTCAGCTGAAGTGGATGGATTTAGGGCCTGAAGCACGTGGAGTGACGACCACCGGTGACCGTCACAGAGAGTGGAGGGGGTCTCAGGGGAAAGAATGGCCTAACATCACAACCTGCTGAACCCTGCAGTGAACTGCACTCTGGGAAGTGAGTCCCGAATTCCTGAGAGAGCTTTGGCCAGAAGCGTGGGGCCAGGAGCCTTCTGTCAGGGATGTCGGCAGAAAAACGTTGCTCCAGGAGCAGCTTAAGCTGGTTTTGAGGCTTACGCTGGTTTTGAGGCTTCTGACAAGTAAATTTATTTTTTTTGGCAGAGTTCAGAGAGTGTTCTTTTATTTTGTCAAATAAGAACATTAAAGTAACCAGTATCACCCACTCAGGTCATCACTTCATTACAGGCAACTGATATTTTAATACCCCCAAATGCAAAATCTCAGACTGTTAAAATTGAATATATTTAACTGTATAAAAGTTTGCTGTTTTCTTCTTTTAAAATGTCACTGCAGGAAATTCTCTGTTGGTCCAGTGGCTAAGACTCTGCACTCCTAATGTGGAGGGCCTGGTTACAATCCCTGATGAGGAAACTAAATCTCACATGCTGCAACTAAGACCCAGTATAGGCAAATAAATAAGTAAATATTTTTTAAAAATGCTAATGCAGATGGTGAAAACTTAGCTGTAAAATGTTGTATTATGAATAAATAAGTATATCCACAGACAGGATAGGAGAAAAGAAGAAAGCCTTGGTGCCAGACAGCAGAGATCTGTGGAACCCTTCTGGATACAGGGGACAAGTGACCTAAGGGACCCTTTTGCCCTAAGGGTCTATTTGTTTCTGACTCACTCCAGAGTTAGAAACGCAACCCAAATTTGTCTCTACAGCTGATGAAAAATATAGTCACAGTGCTGTCAGGGGTCACTGGTTACCCTCAACCACACTTTCTATTGAAATGTCCAGGAGAGGGCAGTCCTAAGAGAAGTTCAGTCTTGTCCTCTGTTAAGGGGCATTTGTACGGGGCCTCCTCTGGCTTGGGATATGTAGCTTGGGACTGAACTCTCAACCTCAAAGAGTTTAGAAAGCCAGGTTGGCCAGAGTCCTATATGCAGACCCCGGATGCCTAGAGGGTAGGCCCTGGCACCCAGCAGCCGCTGAGCAAACAGCTGCAATGTCTCAGCCAATAGCTCCTGGGACCCAGCCAGTAAAGCAGTGGAGTTGGGAAATATTCACCAGAGTGGACTGGAGGGAGCCCACTGTACACGCTATAGCAGACACCCAACAAGCTCACCTCCCTGGGAGGAGGGGTGTGTTTCTGAGAATCGCTGGTGGAGAGAATGACAACAGGGAGCAGGGCAGCATGAAATGCAGAAGGCCCTGAAAAGCAGAGAGGTGGGATCCTTGGCACCGGGATGGAGGGGCGGGTGGATAGGTTTATCACAGCTGTCCATCAGTCCATTTATTTAAAAATCACGTACTGAATGTCTGCTCTGTGCTAGGCACTGCTTTACTGTAATCAATACAATACAGACTCTTTCCTCAAACATTTCCCATTTTCTGGAGGGCTACCTGAAGAAGAAGACATCTGAGGTGAGTTTGGAAAGATAAATGGCAGAGTGATGGAAAGTGAGGATGAGGCGGTGAGGGGGTAGGGGGTGGGCGGGTAGGGCTCATTCAGGACAGTTGAGGACCTCCCTGGTGGTCCAGTGGTTATGAATCGGCCTGCCAATGCAGGGGGACACGGGTCTGACCCCTGCTGGTGAGATCACACGAGCCGCGGAGGGAAGCCAGCGCGCTATAACTATTTGAGTCTTGCTGTGCTCTACAGCCTGGGAGCCGCGACTACTGAGCTCACACGCCACCAATGCTGAAACCCACGCACCCTAGAGCCCACACTCTGCAACAAGAGAAGCCACCGCCTCGAGAAGCCGAGCGCCACGAGGAAGAGCAGTTCCCACTCGCTGCAACTGGAGAAATCCCGAGTGCAGAGACAAAGACTCAGTGTAGCCAAATACAGAATAAATTTAAAAAATCAAAAAGCAACAGAGTCTAGATGCTGCCTTTTCCTCTGTTCCTCCCTATGTTGAGGACATTTCCTTATTTTAAAGAGGATCATTTCTGGGTGGTACTTAGAAGCCCTTAGGATCTGGGAAGAAGAGGGCTTGGAGGTCTCCTGTGAGGTTAGATGGACCCTTGCTGAGCGGCTAGATTCTGAGCCAAGTCTCAAACCTCAGATCCTTCTGCTCCTACTCTGCTTTATGAGGGAAGACTGTGTGTCTCTCAGAAGCCATGGACCTGGCCAGGCTGAGGAGTGCCCTGAAGCCAGGAAGCTGTACTCCTCTGCACTGCCCAGCCAGCATAAGGGGAAGCACCAAATTCTCAAAAGGAAGTTGGTTCTGGTTCACTTCAGAGAGAAAGGGACTCCATGCCTTTGGGCAGCTGCATGGCTTCCCTTGGGCCAGAGTGGTGTTAACTCTTTCTCTCTGGCCTGGGGGCTCATACCCTAGCAGCCACACCTCTGAGAACCCCAGCCCCAGACAGGGGGCACAGAAGCCTTCCACCACTGGCCCCAGCAGGAATCAGCATTTATCCCCAGGGACTGGGTATTCTAATCTTTCTGGGCTTCAGTTTACCAGCTCTCCAACTGGCCAGCAAAATCCACTCCAAGCTCTCACATGAGTCCCGTCCACTGTGATGGGGTCAAGTTTAAACATTTCCTGGTTAGGATCACACACTTTCTTTGAGAAGATGTCATCAGGGAAAAGCCAAATTAACACAGAACTTACTTTAAGCAAATCCTGTGGATGATGTTTGCTTTAATTCATCATAAAAGGGCATTCTTTATAGTCTCTGAAATGACTGAGCAGAATATTGCTTTAAATAGCAGGCTCTTGGTGAAAAAAAATTAAATTTAGTTGATAAAACTTTAACTTACATACAATATTTTAGGAACCACCCTCTCAGGTATGGAGAGGTATGCCTGTGTTTACCTGGCACCAACTGAGTCTGGCATATTTTTCTTATTATTCCTGTAGGAATGGGCTGAGTCAGGCACAAGGGCACAGGTTAGGGCACCCAGAAGAAGGCCTGCAGTTGGGGGAATCTGAGTGGAACTATCATCTGGAAAATGGTGAACCTCGGGCCTTCAGTGCCTCCCAAGAGCAGAGTTGGAACAGGCTGATGTGAAACAGGGCAGTGAGAATCAACTGTGGCAACAGCAACAACAGCCAGTTTATTGAGCATTTACTATATCCCAGATACCCTACACTCAAGATCTCTTTCAGTCCTCATCCTAATAATACTGTGAGGTTGATGCTATTATTTCCCCGCGTTTTACAGAGGGAGAAACTGAGGCTTGGGAAGGGTGAGTGACCCCAGCTCCTAGTGGTAGAGCCAAGATTCAAATCCAGGTCTGTATGATCCCAGGGCTGGATCTCTGACCACTACACTGTCACTTGCAAGCCTAGAACCAGACACCCTGCAGTAGTCCACGGCAGCAGTGTCTGGGGAGAAAATGTTACAAGATGCCAGTGCAGGGGAGGGGCTGCCGAGACAGAAAAACCAAACAGGATGCGAATCCTTGGGAGTTGGAAGCCAAGGGGATTTTAGTGGCCTCGCAGGGGGGGAGGGAAGGGAGTCTTGACATTGGATCTGGAAACAAGCAGCAGAGGCCAGAGAGGTGATGGGCGATGGGGGCAGCCAATTAGTAGAATAAGCTGGAATTGGAGACAGGCGGCCAGCAATGGACACAGTGCATATGATCAAGTAAACACTGAATAAAGGTAAATGGAATAAGTCCTAGCTCTGCTACTTAATTGAAGTCACTTTACCATTTTGAGCCTAAGTTCCCTTGTTCACTGAGAATAGTGAATTTTGTTTAATAGCTGTTGTGAGAGTCAAACTGTTGGCTTAATGGGGTAGGGAACTGAACAAGGCCACAGCGCCTGAGCCCTGAGCCCGGCCTCCGAAGCCACTCTCGGGCTAGACTGGGAGAGGGAAGTTTGAAGTGGAAAAGTTTATTTTCTGCCATAGCAGTGATTCTAGGAGAAGGAGAATCTTCTGGATACTACAGTTGCCTTGACAGCCCTCCAACTGGGGGCACAGAGAAGCCAGGTCCCCCCTCCCCTGCCCTGTGGGCACACACACAGGCAAACAGTCATCTCCTCCCTGCACCCTTCTCACGCACAGGCCAGGGAGGCACTCCTCCTCTCAGGGCAGGGGAACCCTCTGGGTGGGAACCCTGCTTCACCCCACCCCTCCCCTGGCAGCCTTCCCCGAGCCTGCAGATAGTATCTCTGTCATGCAGGCTGGCAAGCCCTGGCCGCAAGAGGTCTGCGGTATGAGCACAAGGGCTGGGGACCTGTGGAAAAGTACCCTGCAGACTGCAGGTGGGGGGTTCTGGGCAACGTTAGGGCTCATTGCTTCGCAGGATCTCTCTGTCTCAAAAACAGCCTGCCACAGGGTAGGGTCAGACAGGCCTGCTGCACATCTGAGCTCCACCTTGGGTAAATTACTTAACCGCTCTGAGGTCTAGTTACCCCAGCTGTATAATGGGAATAATCACGCTTACCTCACCTGGCTGTCGTAAGGATTAAGTAATATCAAATAAGATAGAACTTTGGGTAAAGTGCCTGGCACATTCATCATCCACGGTTTGAATCCAGGAAAGTCTCCTGACCTTTTTGGACTCCGTTTTCTCATCTGCAAATTGGGAATTCTAAAAGCTATCGCTCTGGGTTGCTGTGAGGTTCCGATGAGATACTGCTCATGGAAGGCATGGCCTACTGCCTTTCAACTCAGGATGGTATTAATTTCTTATCCCATTCGAGCCAAATCCAGCTTCCTTTTCAAGACTCATGCTCCAAAAAAGACTCCTACATGAGAGGGGGATGAACCAGCCCTTCCTTACCAGAATCTAGACCCATCAAAGGCAACTCATTCAAATCTCCAAAGAGAGCCCTCTTTTGGATCCCCGCAGAATCGAGGAGAAGGTCTGACACTTTCCTTCTCCTCCTGTGTCCTCTCCGCTCTCCAGCCCACACATGAGTGGAGAGGAGCGTTCGGTCTCCTACTCCCCATCTCGAGGCACCCGTGGGCTTGTGCCATTGCTGCAGCCAGAATGATCTGGCCCCATACCCAGTGCCCAAGAGGGGCTTCGTGGTAGTGTTGCTGGCTCTAAGGTCCACCAGGGTGTCCCAGGACCAGGCCTCCTGGGAACCCTGGCTGCTCCTGTTCCTACCTGCTCCTCACAGTCCTGCTCTAAATAAGGCTCAATCCATCAAAATACTGAGGCTGCTGCCCAGGCCACAAACGGAGACCATTGACCTCTGAGCCTCAGGCCACACAGCAGTGGATGACTGGCAAAGGAGGACAAATTCCCACCTCTCCAAAAGCGAAGACACTCATCAGTTGCTTCCCATCCAAGCTTGGCGTGGATAGAGGGAAGCTTAGATGGAGAGATCATGCATCTCAGAAAAAAAGTTTCCTTCTAGTATCACTGGCAGCCTGTCTAAACTGGTGCAAGCTCGGCAGAGCAGCCACCCAGGGAGAGAAGGGGAAGAGAAAATTATGGGTTCCCATTCATCAGAAATAATAGCAGCTAATGTTTATTGGTCAATGACTGTATGTCAGAGCCTATTCTGTGTCTTAACTGTAATTAACCCTTACAACATGCCTGGAAATAAGGCCTGATGACTGTTCTCATCTTCAGGTGAGGACAGTGAAACACGGGGAGGTTGACTAATACAGACAATTGGCTCAACTACATGGGACCACCTCCTCCAAGACAAGAGGGGCCATGGAGCAGGAGCAGCATGGAGTCTGGAGTCTGGCTGGTCTGGCCTTAAACTCCCTACTTCTGGATGAAATGATGTTGGGAAAATTCCTTAACCTTTCAGTGCCTCAGTTTTCTAATCTATGGAAGTGGAATGATCCCCAAGACCTCACAGGAGTGTTCTAAGTAATAAAAGGAACATAAAAACGAAGCACATTGCACTCAGCACCTGTGCACAGGCAGGATTTATTATCATTTAATAATAATAAATATTTATGACTAATAAATATTTCTATTGCTATATTATCTTGACTACGATGGGGGAATCACTTTGGAGAAAGGAGTCATTTTGTCTCACTGACCATCTCCTGCCTCAGAATTCTGTCCTCCATCTATTCTGTGACTCAACAAGCCCCTCTTAGTACCTGTTCAGGCTGCACTGGTTTACATACCACTTGTTCTGACATTTTAAGGCACTTTTCAAACCTGTCTCCCTGTGGAATAGCAAGCCAGTTCTCTGAGGGCAGGTCTGTGTGTTATTTGGGGGTACCTTTTCCCAGTGCTGGGGAGCCTCCATATTTCACTGTCTTGTCCTTCTGTGTGGAAGGATCATAGCCCCAGAAACACCTTGCCCTCCGCCTCCTGTAGAAGGGCTCTGTGTCCCCGGTGAGTCTAGCTCAGCTCTCCTCATGGTGGGGGGGTGTGGTGGGGGGTGAGAGGAAACCTGAAAGTCATTCTCTGAAATCTGTGTGGTGGGTTTTCTGTCTTAATAACTAGGAGGTTCTATTTGCATTTACCAGGCAGAGGACAGACATTCTAGACATCCTGTGATGCAGAAGACAGTAACAGCCAAGAAACACTTGTTTGTGTTCTGTACAACTTGTATCTGGCTTTCAAATACCCACCAGACACTTGTGTCAGTAAATAGCCTGCCTATAGTCACACAAGCCTAGAACCCAATTCCAGATTTTTTATTTTGCCGTTTGACTGCTCCATGCAGCAGGTGGCATCTTAGTTTCCCAATCAGGGATGAACTCAACCAGTGATTGAACTCACGTCCCCTGCATTGGAATATTGGAAGGGTGAGTTTTAACCACTGGACTGCTAGGAAAGTCCCCAATTTCAGTTTTTAGGCGGGCACACTGTACTTTTTGCACACTTTTAGTATGCATTGCCTTTTTCTGGGATGCCATTTTCTGCATAAATTGAAGAAAGATTATATTTACTTTGTTTGGAAGTTTATCTAGAGTTTGCTTAACATTTTGGAAAATCCTGGCTTTTGAGCTGCCAGCATAGCATACCAATATCAGTCTGTACTTGTGCCTGTTCCATTCATATAAACATCATATTATCTCATCAAACCTTCCGGGGGAGTCTTCATGAGGATTTACTTGCTGAAATATATATATATATATTTTTCACTCTCCTTTGAGTCATTATTCAAATTAGAGTATCCTACTGATTTTTCGGTATGTTTTCTATAAGTTTCATTCTAGGAGATTAAGGAGATTTTATAGCACCCTGTTACAAGGGATATTGAATCTGATAAGGCTGAGAAGCACAGGTTTAGAGTGAAATGGATATGTGTGACTTGGTCCCTTCTGGGACCTGCCTATTGACTAGGAGGGTACTTGAAAGTCTGTTCTCTACCAACTCTACTTGTGCTGGTGGATATATTTAGTTTTGGAGTAAGGTCTTTGAAAGTCCATTATGGCAACACATCAAAACCATGTCCCCCAACCAGTTAATTGAAAATAAGTTCTGGCCCATTGTTCAAGTGCAATCTTTTAAAAAAAACTGTACCTTTATAAAGGATATCACCTAAAAGTAATACTGTATTATTGTCCTTCTTCTCTTGTTTGATGAAGAAATAAGAGATATGTTTTGATGTTTACTGTATATATTTTGTCCATCTAAGCTCTCTGATAGAATTAACCACTATTTTTGTCATTACTCTGTCTTTATAATTTTGTTGTTAAATGATTTTTATAGCAGTGTTTCCTAGGGTAAAATTTTCACTTTCTTTTCGGCAATAAAAGCACACTGAGTTAAAAACAAGCAATCATGTCTCCCTTGCAGCTCTGTCTGTCTGACTCCTGCATCTGTGGTTTTCAATTGCTTTGGTACCTGGGCGGAGGAAAAAGAAGGATGTCCTAGGTCAACATACTAAACCCCAACTTTACTGCTTCAGTTCAGTTCAGTTCAGTTCAGTCACTCAGTCATGTCCGACTCTTTGCGACCCCATGAATCACAGCACGCCAGGCCTCCCTGTCCATCACCAACTCCCAGAGTTCATTCAGACTCACGTCCTTCGAGTCAGTGATGCCATCCAGCCATCTCATCCTCTGTCATCCCCTTCTCCTCCTGCCCCCAATCCCTCCCAGCATCAGAGTCTTTGGTTAGGGTTGAGCAAAATGTAGTTGGCTGGCTCCTTGATCTCTTCCCTTAGTCTGCCCATCCACCATCAACAATCCTGCCTCCACACGGAAGTACAGGACTGGAAGCTGGATTCTGCTGCAGATGGAAACAAGCCTCAGAGGATCAAGATTTTCACGATCCTTAATTCTCGTCCTCCAAGGTCTTTCACAGGAGGTCTCAGAGTCTCCTCCAGCTTATTTGGCCCCCTATCCCTAGCTCTATCCTTAGCACTATCCCTATGCTCTAGCCCTTTCTGAGACTCCCTGAATCAGCCCCACTGGCATTAGTATAATTCAGGGCTCCCCCACTCTCCCTTCCCTCTCCCTGCATCCCTCCAACCCCTGGCATCTTCCACTATGTTTTCTTCCCACCAACTGGGAGCTCTCGTGGGCAGGGACCTTGTTCTACCCTTTTCTGACTTCTCCTCACTACCCAAGCTAGGCGCAGGTTTGTGGGACTAAATGGTCAAATGTGGTCAATTAATTCCCTCTCTCACCCTCCGGTGCTCAGCTACAGTGGGGCCAGCCCTCCTTGGGTGCCTGGGGGAAGACTCACTATGTCTTCGCTGCAGACCTTCACATCCCAGCTTGAGAGCCGAGTCCTGCCTCCATCGTGGAAAGTGAAAATGAAGTCGCTCAGTCGTGTCTGACTCTTTGCAACCCCATAGACCATAACTTACCAGGCTCCTCTGTCCATGGGATTTTCCAGACAAGAGTACTGGAGTGCATTGTCATTTCCTTATCCAAGGGATTCCTGAGCCAGCGATCGAACCCGGGTCTCCCACATAGCAGGCAGATGCTTTACCATCTGAGCCACTAGGGAAGCCAATTACGACTCAAGTGGCTTAGTGAAAGTGAAAGACGCTCAGTCGTGTCCGACTCTTTGCGACCCCATGGACTATACAGTCCATGGAATTCTCTAGGCCAAAATACTGGGGTAGGTAGACTTTCCCTTCTCCAGGGGATCTTCCCAACCCAAGGATCAAACCCAGGTCTTCCACACTGCAGGTGAATTCTTTACCAGCTGAGCCACAGAGGAAGCGCCTGCTGTTGTAGGAGCAGGTGAGTTGAGAACACTGCCAGGCCTGGGGCTGAGACAGAACCCCAGGTTGCTGGCCCTCAGCTTTGGGGGCAGGATGTCAGAGACAAAGATACCTGCCAACCTGCTTGAGACTCTCTTCTGGCTTCAGAGAGCTTCTGTGAAGTCTTCTGGCCAGACAGCATTCCACAGCACAGGTGGAGACACCGTGCTGCTAGTTCTGATGGACACCCATGGCCCTGGATTGACGAGGGGCCCAGAAGCCATCAGCACAGAGCGGCGCCAGGCTGCCCGGTGTGCGTGTGCCACTGTGGCCGCCCCAAGCCCTGTGAGTCAGTAATACTTCCTAAAGTTCTTCTGAAGTTAGCTGCTGGTCCAAAGAGCAGGAAGTGGAAGGGGAGAAACTCCGAGACTAGAGTCCCTCGGGCTCCTGAACTTGCTGACAGGGCGCTTAGCCCACCCCCACCTCCCGCCCCGTCTTCTAGGCTAAATCTTCTATCCATATTCTCCCTCCTCTGTCTCCTCCACTCCATTTCCCATCTCTCCTCAGGCCCACAGCCCCCCAAAGCCTCCCTCATCCCCCTAAACCTTCTCTTCACACTGTCTCCATCTTTGGCCAACATCTCCATCTCTTCATCATCCCACTCCTTGGAAGGGGATTCTGTAGTCCTCACCTCCATCATATCCTAACCCCTCCTCCCCTCCCCCGCACCCCATAGCAACCTGGCATCTGTTCTCATCATGATGCCACGATGAGACCAGCACCATTCACCTCACTGCCAGACCATGGCCACTTCCCAGTTGGGGCTGTACAGCATCTCTGTGCACTCTGACGCTGTTGTCCCCGCCTTCATGAAAATCTCTCCTTTGTGGGTGTGGTTCTCCATCCGTCCCTTTCACCACTCCTTCTTAGTCTCATCTATGGGTACCTGTTCATCAGCCTGTCCCTGACATGTTCCTTCTCTCCAGGTCTTCTCTGGGTTCTCATCCCAGTCTGCACCACCTCCCAAGGTGACCTCACTCCTTCCCATCACTAGGATTAACACCATTCAATGGTGACTCCTCAGTATGTATCCTGACCTGTCTGCTGGCTCTAGATCTGAGTTTCTCATCATATATTGAGCACCTATAGACCATTATCTGCCCTTCTTCCTCCTCCTATCATCTGGACAAACTGGCTGGACCTCCCATCCTCTTGATCTCTGATCACAGCCCCACTAATGTTCAGCATCCAAGCCAGAAACACAAGAATTGAGCCAGACCTTTCCCCTTCCTTTGCTGCCCATCTCCAATTTGTTGCCAAAATCCTCCTGATTGTATACCAGAAATATCTCCCAAACTGGACTATCTTTTGCTCTGGGTTGGAAAGATCCCCTGGAGAAGGAAATGGCAACCACTCCAGTACTCTTGCCTAGAAAAATCCCATGGATGGAGGAGCCTAATAGGCTATAGTCCATGGGGTCGCAAAGAGTCGGACATGACTGAATGATTTCATTTTCTTTGTGCTTGCTGACACAGGAATAACAATTGCAAATACCTATACAGTATATGAAGAACAGTATATACAGAACAGACAGAGTTTCTTAAGGAAGGGTAGAGTTAGGCCACTTTAACTAGGCTTCTAGAGGTTAAACGGAGAAGGCTATGGCACCCCACTCCAGTACTCTTGCCTGGAAAATCCCATGGATGGAAGAACATGGTAGGCTGCATTCCATGGGGTCGCTAGGAGTCAGACACGACTGAGCAACTTCACTTTCACTTTTCACTTTCATGCATTGGAGAAGGAAATGGCAACCCCCTCCAGGGTTCTTGCCTGGAGAATCCCAGGGATGGGGGAGCGGTGGGCTGCCATCTATGGTGTCGCACAGAGTTAGACATGACTGAAGCGACTTAGTAGTAGCAGCATACAGTGTATATATATATATATTCTAGACATTGTCAAAGAGGTACACTAACATACACATACTCACAACAGTCCTGTGAGATAGGTACCAGTATTCTCCCCAGAGATATACAAAAGTTGAAGAACTTGTACAGGGTCACAATGCCAGGCAGTGCAAAGCCCAGGACTCAAATGCAGGCCATCTGGCTCTATGTCTGGGTGCTTAATCCCACTCCTTAGCATTGCCCACTTCCTCCTACTTCAACAGCATCCCGTTGGCCTCTCTCACATCAGTCCATTCATCTTTCCTCCCTCCTCACGCATACCCACTTCTAACACTCTTCCATTAAGTGAGACTAGTTTTGTTTGAAAAAGCCTAGTGGCTCCCTACTGTCCACAGGATAGATCCAAACTTCTTTGCTGGGCATTCAAAGTTCTACACAATCTGTCCTGCGTCATCTTCCACCATCACATCCCATGCTGACCTTCTCATAGTTTCCTTTTATGTAGTGAGACTTCTTTCATATTCTTGTTGTTCCTCTCTGCCAGTCAAATCCCATACTCTTCCCTTGTCACCTGCTTTGGACACCATCTTTATGGTGACATCCCTGTGCAGTATCTCAGAGCCCAGCGCTCTTCTGTCTTAACAGAATTCACTACAGAGTTCATTGGCAATTTATCATCTTACAAATGACACCCTCTATCTAGCCCTTAGGAATGATTAAGTATTCAAAGAATGAATGGTTAGCCCCAGATCTAGCCTGCTGGGTCCTTCTGTCTCTGAGCCTTAAATTTCAAAAAGATTCTTTTCTCTGGATCACACGAGAACATAAAGGCTGGAAAGATTTCATGTGACATTTTCTCCTCACTCTCTACAACTCAGGGTAAAGAAATGGACACTCTCTTCCCTGTTTCTCTTCAAAGAAAAACATGAAAGGAATGCGGAAGCATAACCAAACAGAATATGGCACGAGAAAATTGATGGGACCGTAACATACAGACTGCAGGGGCTTTGGCGACCATGTCATGCAAACATCTTTCTTTTATTCATGAGGACAACGAAGCCCAGAAAGGAAAAGAGGATTGTGTAAGGTGCAACAGCACTGGCCCTCAGGACCTCGGACTCCCTGTCTAGGCATCTGGCCTTGTCCTGTTGCCTCCTGGCTCTGAGTTAATCTTTCTGAGGGACTTAGGGGTGGCCCTGCTTCTGGGTCACCTCACTATTATCTCCCAAACAGGCTCAGGCTGCTTTCCTGGGATCAGGAAGTGAACAGGCTCAGCATGAAACTTCCTGATGAGTAAACGTCCCTTGTTCATGCAACCTCAAGATGGCAGGCAGTGTATCCAGAGCCTGGCTGCAATTCCCCATGGCACCAGCTGGCTTGGGGTCTTCCAACCAGAGCTTCTCCAAAGGCGGTGGTTTAGCCTTTGCTTTCCCTCGTCCGTCAACCCTTCTTGGTATCAGACACAAAGACGACTCCTACACAACACTTTTTCTTCCCCTCCCTGCTCCCTCCACCTCCCACTTCCTCCAGGTTAGTCACGGTGAGGTCACACTCAGCTGCTGGCTCCCAGGCCTCTCCCTAAGGACAGTGTGCATTTTCAGGGAGAGGGGAATTGAGGGATTGGGGAGGAGGGTGCTGTAAGGCATCATGGGAAAAATGAACTTGGGAGTCAAAGAGATGTGGGTTCAAGCCCTGGCTCTGCCAGTTAGCCAATGTGTGTGACCTCTGGCAAATTACTTAACATCTCAAATCAGGTGGGGCTGCCTGGGAAGTGATTTCCTTACCTATATAAGGTGAGAATAGTGAGGATGAAATGAGACAAAGTGCCAGAAGCACCTTGCCTACTGCCTGAGGGTCTGCAAGTGTTGGTTTACTTTCCTTGTCATGAAGCTCGAGGGTGTCACTATCAACTAGGGCCCTGAGAAATTCTAGTGCCCACTTGCAGGTCCACAGGTGAGCTGGTGTGAATGTGAGGGTGTGGGTGCTGGTATCTGATGGCATCTGAAAAGCAGAATGAGAGGGAGCCAGGTGGATTCTTAGGGAGGGCGTGGATGTGTGTGTTTGTGCACAGAGGTGAGTGCCAGTCTAAGTGTGTAAAGGAGCGTGACCAACAGAGCCTCTCTGACTCCAAAATTCCCACCCCTCTAAAGAAAAGGTCTCTTGTGGGACTTCTCTGGTGGTCTAGTGATTAGGAATCCATGTTGCAATGCAGGGGATGTGGGTTTGAACCGTGGTCGGGGAACTAAGATCCCACACGCCATGAAGCAACTAACCCTCATGCTGCAACTACTGAGCCCACACGCTCTGGAGCCTGTGCAACACAAATAGAGAAGCCTGTGCACTGAAAGGAAAAAAGGAAAAAAATCTCTTGTGTTTGTTCTTGTCATTAGCGAGAAATGCAAAAACCCTTCCCAGGCGAGGGTGGGATTGCCCTCCTCTCCACCCTGATGAGGCTTATCCAAGAGAAGCAAACTCCAGTGAGGTCCTCCCCTGACAGAAACCAGGAAACTTTCTCCCAACTGGTGAGGAAACCTTTTCCCTAAAGAAGTTCAAAGGATCCGGGTCCTCTCGGTAGGTTGCTGGGCCCAGAGGGGCTGCCCCCAGCCTTGTCCTAAGTGCAACGTTTTCCCCAGCTTCAAAAAGATCACACAGGCAGCCAAACCCACCAGGCCTGTGGAGCAGGGCCCCTCCAGGCTGGGCTAGTGCTGCCATGTCTTGGTGTGGCTGGGCTACTCCATGCGCATCTCATCCAAGGGATCATGAGAGGCATGCCCTGGGCTGCAGTGCTCAGAAAGAACAGGCAAGGGGCCACACCCCAACCACGGAGGGCTCCTTCAGGGCCACAGAATCCTCAGGCATATCCTCCATCCTCTTGCCCTGGAAACACACCTGGCCAAACTATCTCTTGGATGAGAATCTGTTTCATCTTTTTTTCTTTTTTTTTTTTTTAAATAAATACTTATTTATCTGGCTGAGCTGGGGTTTAGCTGGGGCACATAGGATCCTAGTTGAAGATCTTTAGTTGCAGCATGTGGGATTTAGTTCCCTGACCAGGGATGGAACCTGGGACTTCTGCATTGGGTACTTGGAGTCCTAGGCACTGGATCTTAGGCAACAGGAAAGTCCTTGTCTTATTTTTAAAGACGTTGAGAGAGACGCTTATTCCACAGCCTCATTCCCTTGGTAGCTCTTCCGTTGTTTGACAAAGCTCATTGGCTGCAAGTCCTTCCTTGTAGTTTACCTAGACGTGCCTTTAACTGAAGCCTACCCTTTTGTCTTCTTCCCAGGTAGCTTAGTGGTAAAGAATGTTCCTGCCAATTCAGGAGATGGGGGCTGCAAAAGCTCTTGAAATCCCCCTACCAATCCTGAGAGTGATGAGTCTATAACACCCTTGAATACTTCCCTTAATCTTCTTTGTGTCCCCACACTTGCACAGTATGAATGACTCCTAAAATTTATAGAATAAATTTTTCTTCTGAATGTCCTTACCTGCCTGTTGAAATCTAAGCCATTTCGATCATTTCCTGAAAAGATAAAAAAAAAAAAAGAGAAAATATTAATAGCTAGCAAGATTGGAAGAGACTGAAAGTTAAAGGGAAACAGAATGTCAGAATGAGCTTCTCTTATTGTGAAAAAGTACACTTGCCTGCCCTGTGGCCAGACTCTTTTTGTTTATTCTGTTTCCTGGGACAGTCTTTGAAAAACTGTCTTCAAGAAGGGAGTTACCAGACAAGGAAAGGGGAGGCTGGCTTGTCCAAAGTCTTCTAGAATCTGACTGGGATGAGAGCTTGCCATACCAGAATGCTTCTGCCAGACGTCCTCAGACAGACACAGGCTTTCTGGAAAAGCAAGGGATGACCAGCCATGGATCCTAAAGGAACTGCCCGAAGGCAAGAAGTCCCTCCACTATCCTAGCCCTCCAGGGTTAATGGGATCTAAATCACATTAGGTAGATGACTGTCACCCCTGTTTTTACCACCTGTCCCCCAACTTTCATTCTTTGTTTTATTCATCATTTTCCCTTTACAGAAAATGTTTGGTTGAAAAACTAAAGGTGTGCTTAATAGAAAAAAAAATTTTACGTAGAAAAAGTAGCAGAAACATCAATTTGCTAAGAGCTATATAATGAATATTTTTGTATATTTCATGACCTTTTTTATGCTTGCTTTTCCTAATTGATGTATACCACTCTGTACAGATTTTTACTCTGCTTTTTCTAGTGAGTATCATAAACCTTTCTCCTACACCATTAAGGAACATCATAAATCTTTCTCCTATGGTTGCAAAGATAATTTTTAATGGCTATATAATATTCCATTTATGAGCATGTCAAAATTTGCTTAAATATATATCTATTATTAGAGAAATGCTTCCATTCTTTGCTAAAATTAAGTTTCCTATTCATATACCTTCTCAGGGCAGAAGCTGTCAAACAATCTTCCTTTGTACCCCATGGATAACTGGCTCTATAATGGCAAGAAAATGATATTAAATGCCATACACCCAGAGCCTAGCACTGGGCTTAGTACATAACAAGAGTTCAAATTATATTGGTTGGGACTTCCCTGGTCATCCAGTAGTCAAGAATCTGCCTTATCAAGCAGGCGATGCAGGTTTAATCCCTAGTCAAGGATCCCACATGCATAGATAACTAAGCCTGAGCTACAATAAAGATTCTACATACAGCCAATAATAAATAAATAAAATTTTTTTAAAAATTTAAAAATATTGTATTGATTGAATGAATGAATAAATGAACATGTGAATGAATTCAGACCTTAACAGATGCCACAAATGCAGAAGGTTCACATCTGACTTTGGCTTGGTCAGCCCTTAATAAAAATGGCAGAATGCAACTTAAATAAGAAAAGAAATTCTCCAGAAAGTAAGAATGATAATCATTTGGCATTGGGATGACAAAACTTACTAGAGGAAAAAAGAAAACCTGAACACAATGACATTATGTAATAATGTATGTTCAGGTTTATCACTTTCTGGTAATCCTCGACATATTTGAAACTTTTTCATTATTATTATATTTGTCATGGTGATCTGTGATCAACAATCTTTGATGTTATTATTATACTATGACTCGCTGAAGGCTCAGACGATGGTTATCACTTTGTATCAACAAAGTTATTTTTAATTAAAAAAAAAATTGTGCTTCCCATTGGTTCCTCAATAGCTTTGGAATGAAGTCCAAATTTCTTAGTATAACAAATAATTCCCCTTATGATTTGGTTTCTGCCTACCTTCCCTGCTCTGTCTTCCACCTCTCATGATCTCATCTGCCTCCCTTCCAGGTACCCTGTGCTTCAGTCACATGGAAAGATCCACACGTCCAAACACGCCACACCTCGCCCATTTCCATGCCTCCATGCACTGTTCCCTTTTACAAAGTTGGTCCCCCTCCCCTCTCTACCAGCCCTATGGCACATGTCACGGAACTCCTTTTCTTGTCTGCATGTCTCTCTCTCCCTCTGGTCTATGAATTCCTTGAAAACCAGAATGATGACACCACCTTTGTCCTTAAGGACCACTGTAGTTCCTAACATTGTCAGAGACTCAAGAAGCAGCTGATAGATGAATGTATGGGGTCCAGGAGGATCCTCTGGAGCTTTAACTGAAGCCCCCTTCCCTCTGCTCTGCTCTAAATGATAGATAAGCTGGCCCTTGCCTGAATGATTGGTTGTGAAGCATCCCTGAGAGCAGCTGGGCTGGCAAGATGACAGCAGAGGTTAAGGGCTATGGGATTCCAAGAAAGAGGAAATAGGTGAGACAGGAAGTCATCTCTGAATAGCAGTCTGATTTTGAGATTAAATAAGCTAATCTGAGAGGGGAGCTAAAATCGGAAGGGCCCAAGGACTGAAAATAGTGTGTGTGCAGAGATTAGACTTAAAGATAAAATTGCTTTTGTATTAAAAATAATTTTTTTCATGACATTGTAAATGTAGCCTTGTAAGGGGGTAATTTTAAAATATGACCAAAGAACAAATTCATTCATTCCACAAAATACACTCTATATACCAAGCACTGTTCTAGGCACTTGAAATATCACGCTGGGAAACCAGATGAAGTCCCTGGCCACACAGAGCTTTTTTTCTAGTTGAAGAGACATAAAAAGAATAAGAAAACAAATACACAATTTCATTTAGAAAGAGTTACTATGGAAAGCAATAGTGATGGTCAGGAGAAGAGTGTCAGAGGCTGTTTATAATCAGGGTGGTCTGGGAAGATCATTCTAAACAGAGAGATTGAGGCCTGCGTGAGGCAAGAACAGGCTTGCCTGTTGAGGAACAGTGATGAGACCAGTAGGGCTGGAGAGAAGGGGATGGGTGTGGCCCAGGGCAAGATGACGTGGCTCTGGAGGGCAGGTCAGGCCGAAGACTTTGGCTTTCATGCCAAGGACGCTGGGAAGTGATCAGAGGGTTTTGAGCAGAGGAGTTACATGAATTGACTTCAGTGCTTAAACCTGCAGTGACCAAGGACTTCCCTGGTGGTCCAGTAATTAAGACTCCATGCTCCAAATGCAGTGGGCATGAGTTTGATCCCTGGTTGGGGAAGATCCTGTATGTCATGTGGCATGGCCAAAAATAAATAAACCCGTGGTAATCAGCTGCAGGGATAAGCAAGGGGGGAGGCCATGCAATGGGTCAGGTGAGAGAGGGCAGTGCACGGCACAGAAGGACGCCGTGGAGGTGGTTAGAAGGACTTGGATTTTGAATTAATACCTGACACAACTAGATATTTAAAAATATGTTTAGTTCTGGCTGTGCTGGGTTGTTGCTGTGCACAGGCTCTCTCTAGCGTGGCGAGCTGAGGCTACTCTAGTGGCGATAGGTGGGCTTTTCACTCTGGTGGCTTCTCTTACTGTTGGCTCTGGGGCAGGCATGTGGGCTCAGTAGTTGTGGCCCATGGGCTTAATTGCTCTGGGGCAGATTCTAAACCACTGGATCGCCAGGAGAGCCCTACCACATATTTTAGAGTCAGTGTTTTCTGTGTCTGTTTTCCTCATGAAATTGTGAGCTCCTAGAGGCCAGGGTTAATGCTTCTTACTCACTTTTGCACTTTGAGAGCCTTTAACAGCATTTAACACATAGTGGGAGCTGAATAAAAGCATGTTTAACTGATCCAAGTAACTAAGAAACTGCACCTGAAATGGATCTCCCATTCAGATCTAAGAAACCATGGGTCCCTCCATCTGCAGAAATCTGAACACATTTTATTATACAAGCTCTGGCTTTGGAAGATGGCAGTCACTTGTAGGAAAAACAAAGCAGGACAGACACCCAGAAGGACCAGTGCATTATTTTTAGACTTGGAAGGATACTGAAGTCCAGCCTCAGAGGGAAGCACCTTGTGGTGGTCACACAGCCTCAGAGACTCTGATTTTTGGACTAAAGCTTGGATCTCTCAACCCTTATACTCATACAGTTTTCCCAATAAACTCATTGTGCCCAGAGTCCAACACAGAGGGAACCAAGTATTAGGCTATAATCAATAGTTTAGGCAAGTAAGCAGGATAGATGCTGATCAAATTTGCAGGTGATTTAAAGCAGGAAGCAAAATTAACTCAGGAAGCTGGATGATGTAATCAAGATTAGAAGAGATTTTGGTTGATTCTAATAGAACTGGACATGAAACAACAGACCAGTTCCAAATAAGAAAAGGAGTATGTCAAGGCTGTATATTGTCACCCTGCTTATTTAACTTATATGCAGAGTACATCATGAGAAATGCTGGACTGGAATAAACACAAGCTAGAATCAAGATTGCTGGGAAAAATATCAATAACCGCAGATATGCAGATGCTACCACCCTTATGGCAGAAAGTGAAGAGGAACTAAAAAGCCTCTTGATGAAAGTGAGAGGAGAGTGAAAAAGGTGGCTTAAAGCTCAACATTCAGAAAACGAAGATCATAGCATCTGGTCCCATCACTTCATGGGAAATAGATGGGGAAACAGTGGAAACAGTGTCAGATTTTATTTTGGGGGGCTCCAAAATCACTGCAAATGGTGATTGCAGCCATGAAATTAAAAGATGCTTACTCCTTGGAAGGAAAGTTATGACCAACCTAGATAGCATGTTAAAAAGCAGAGACATTACTTTGCCAACAAAGGTCCATCAAGTCAAGGCTAAGGTTTTTCCAGTGGTCATGTATGGATGTGAGAGTTGGACTGTGAAGAAAGCTGAGCACTGAAGAATTGATGCTTTTGAACTGTGGTATTGGAGAAGACTCTTGAGAGTCCCTTGGACTGCAAGAAGACCCAACCAGTCCATCCTAAAAGAAATCAGTCCTGGGTGTTCATTAGAAGGACTGATGCTAAAGCCAAAAACCCAATACTTTGGCCACCTCATGTGAAGAGTTGACTTGTTGGAAAAGACTCTGATGCTAGGAGGGATTGGGGGCAGGAGGAGAAGGGGACGACAGAGGATGAGATGGCTGGATGGCATCACCAATTCGATGGACATGAGTTTGAGTGAACTCTGAGAGTTGGTGATGGACAGGGAGGCCTGGAGTGCTGTGATTCATGGGGTCACAAAGAGTCGGACGTGACTGAGTGACTGAACTGAACTGAACTGAATAGAAGGCAAAAACCAACAAGATAATATGTAACAGGAATAAATATAAGCCTTATATTTAGGTTTAAAAAAAGTCACTTGTATACATAAAAGATAGAGGAGGCTGAATTAAGAAATGATTAAGGTGGTAAGTGTTATGTTTAAATTTAATATTATATGTTTTTCTGCCTTTAAGCAAATGGCACCCCACTCCAGTACTCTTGCCTGGAAAATCCCATGGATGGAGAAGCCTGATAGGCTGCCGTCCATGGGGTCGCTAAGAGTCGGACATGACTGAGCGACTTCACTTTCACTTTTCACTTTCATGCATTGGAGAAGGAAATGGGAACCCACTCCAGTGTTCTTGCCTGGAGAATCCCAGGGATGGGGGAGCCTGCTAGGCTACCATCTATGGCGTCACATAGAGTCGGACACGACTGAAGCAACTTAGCAGCAGCAGCAGCAGCAGCACACATGATCCAGTAATCTAATTTTGGGTATATATCCACAGGAAATGAAAA
The DNA here is from genome assembly GCA_006408675.1 of Madoqua kirkii. Taxonomy (NCBI): domain Eukaryota; kingdom Metazoa; phylum Chordata; class Mammalia; order Artiodactyla; family Bovidae; genus Madoqua; species Madoqua kirkii. Next base: position 144,867 of record SJYC01071697.1, read on the forward strand.
CAGGATGTCAAAGAGATACTTCATTCCCTTGTTCACCACAGGATTATTCACTATAGCCAAGTTAAGGAAACAGTTTCAGTTATAGCCCATCAGTGGATGAATGGGTAAAGAAAATGCCGCATATGTATGTGGTATGGTGGAATATTATTCAGCCCCAAGAAAGAAGGAAATTCTACCATTTGCAGCTACATTGATTGACCTTGAGAGCATTATGCTAAGTGAAATCAGTCAGACTGAGAAAGTCAAGTAAATACTGCAAAGATCACTTATATGTGGAATCAAAAGAAAAAGAAGTCAAACTCAAACTCAAAAAAAAGTCAGAGAGTAAAAAGCGGGTTACCAGACACTGGAGGGGTGGGAGAAATTGGGAAAAGTTGCTAAAAGGGTAAAACCTTTCAGCTATTGGAGGAATCAAGTCTGAGGATCTAATGTATAACATGGTGGTGTTGTTATTTAGTTGCTCAGTTGTGCCTTGACTCTTTGTGACCCCACTGTAGCCCCCCAGGCTCTTCTGGCCATGAGATTTCCCATGCAAGAAAACTGGAGAGGGTTGCGGTTTCCTCCTCCAGGAGATCTTCCTGACCCACGGATGGAACCCGTGTCTCTTGCATTTGCAGGCAGGTTTTTTACTGCTGAGCCATCAGGGAAGTCTATAACATGGTAGCTATAGTTAATAACACTGTACCGAACAATTAAAATTTGCTAAGAGAGTAGAATTTAAATGTTCTGTCTCATACATAAAAAGGTAAACATAGAGGTGATGGATGTGTTAATTAACTAGACTGTGGGAATCCTTTCACCATGTATACATGTACCAAATCACATGATATACACTGTAACATCTTACAATTTTATTTACCAGTAACACTTCAATAAAGCTTAAACAAAAGACTCTGGGTTATGATGTGAAACCTCAAAGAGTTTTTTCAACAAAACCAATAACAATCTTAAACTAAAATTATAGAAATAATCACAGCAAATAACTACAGTGATTAAACATTCATGGGTGCATACTTAAAGATAAATGACCATCAAAATATCTATATTCCATATTTCATATTTTCAAAGAGACTCAGTCTCCTAAAGAAATATAATCCTGGATTGGCCCAAAAGTTCATTACAGGGAAAAACCAAATGAACTTTTTCGGCCAACCCAAAAGGAGTTGTACATGACTGAGCAACTTTCACTTCATTTCACTTCAATATATCTCTCCCATCCCAACAAAAACAACAACAAAATTATTCCCATTTCTGCTCATTGGCAGACATGTTTGAAAATAAACAAACTGCAGTTCCTTGTGGGGAGGGGAAGAGAGAAGAGGCTGATGTTCTTCCTGTGAAAAAGAAACTTGGAAAAAAGGAGCATTTCAGTTGACTAAAGCCAGTGCTGGAGATGTGGGTTCAGTCCCTGGGTGGAGAAGATCCCCTGGAGGAGGAAAAAGGCAACCCACTCCAGTATTCTTGCCGGGAAAATTCCATGGACAGAGAAGCCTGGTGGGCTACGGTGCATGGGGTCACCAAGAGTCAGACATGACTGAGCATGCACGCACGCACGAAGCCCATATTGGCTGGAGTGTGCTACACGTGTGTGGTAACCTGTGTGTTAGCAGACGTGCAGATCTGCAGATCTCTGCTGAGAGCATCAAGCCCAGTGCAGAGTACCATTTTCTAAAAGGGACCCTGATGAACTGGCTGTAGAGCATGAGGACCAAGAGTGGGGCCTAGAAGTCACATCAAATGAGGAAAGGATATCTAGCCTAGAGAAGAGGATACTTGCCCTTAGATCAACCCTTCTTCCTAGGATGGCCACAAGAATTATGTGAGAGATTAATTTTGTTACGTGTGATAGCAGTACTGTGGTCTTTTATGGCTTAGAGACACATACTGCCATATTTAGGACTGAAATGTTTATAATGTCTATAGTTTGCAAGAAAATACTTCAGTGACAAGAATGGCAGAAACTTGATGGCTGTTGACAGCAGGCAATGAGTATATGGGGGCTCATCACTTTAGTGTCTACCTTCAGGTGTGTTTGAAATGAAAAGTTAAAAATAAAATATTCCCCTCCCCAAATGGGTGAAACAAATATGGCAAGATGCTAAGTTATTAAATCCAGGTGGTGGGTATATGGTTGTTCGTTAACCTGTTTCTTCTCTTTTCTATATATTTGAAGTTTCTCAAAATAAAACTTTTTAAAGTAATTCAATGAGGGAACATTTGAAAGCTCTACCTGGCCCAATGCCTGGTACATAGTATGTTCTTAGGTAAATGTCAGAGTACTTTTCTTTCTTCCCCAATATTGGTTTGGATATGAAGCAGGCTTAACCTGCAGCTCCTAAAACCCAGCTCCACAAGGGTCAGTGGTGGAGGCTGCCAGGAAGCAGGCTCACCTCAGGATAAGGAAGAATTGTGTCAAATGTGGAATCGTCCAGCAGTGAAACCCATGGTTTCATGTCAACAGAGCTGAAGCAGAGACTGCTTATTTCAGAGATGTTACAGAAACGGCTTTTTAATTGAGGGGTTCAGATGGTAAAGAACCTGCCTGCTGTGTGGGAGAACCAGATTCGATCCTTGGGCCGGGAAGATCCTCTGGAGAAGGGAATGGCTGCCCACTCTACTATTCTTGCCTGGAGAATTCCATGGACAGAGGAGCCTGGTGGGCTACAGTCCATGGGATCACAAAGAGTTGGACACAACTGAGTATACACACATAGTCAGTGACTAAAAGAGGGTAAAAGGCATCTCGAATTGGTGGGGAACACCAGGGTTCTGGACAGACCAGGTAAATAAACAAACTGCAGTTCCTTGTGGGGAGGGGAAGAGAGAAGAGGCTGATGTTCTTCCTGTGAAAAAGAAACTTGGAAAAAAGGAGCATTTCAGTTGACTAAAGCCAGTGCTGGAGATGTGGGTTCAGTCCCTGGGTGGAGAAGATCCCCTGGAGGAGGAAAAAGGCAACCCACTCCAGTATTCTTGCCGGGAAAATTCCATGGACAGAGAAGCTTGGTGGGCTACGGTGCATGGGGTCACCAAGAGTCAGACATGACTGAGCATGCACGCACGCACGAAGCCCATATTGGCTGGAGTGTGCTACACGTGTGTGGTAACCTGTGTGTTAGCAGACGTGCAGATCTGCAGATCTCTGCTGAGAGCATCAAGCCCAGTGCAGAGTACCATTTTCTAAAAGGGACCCTGATGAACTGGCTGTAGAGCATGAGGACCAAGAGTGGGGCCTAGAAGTCACATCAAATGAGGAAAGGATATCTAGCCTAGAGAAGAGGATACTTGCCCTTAGATCAACCCTTCTTCCTAGGATGGCCACAAGAATTATGTGAGAGATTAATTTTGTTACGTGTGATAGCAGTACTGTGGTCTTTTATGGCTTAGAGACACATACTGCCATATTTAGGACTGAAATGTTTATAATGTCTATAGTTTGCAAGAAAATACTTCAGTGACAAGAATGGCAGAAACTTGATGGCTGTTGACAGCAGGCAATGAGTATATGGGGGCTCATCACTTTAGTGTCTACCTTCAGGTGTGTTTGAAATGAAAAGTTAAAAATAAAATATTCCCCTCCCCAAATGGGTGAAACAAATATGGCAAGATGCTAAGTTATTAAATCCAGGTGGTGGGTATATGGTTGTTCGTTAACCTGTTTCTTCTCTTTTCTATATATTTGAAGTTTCTCAAAATAAAACTTTTTAAAGTAATTCAATGAGGGAACATTTGAAAGCTCTACCTGGCCCAATGCCTGGTACATAGTATGTTCTTAGGTAAATGTCAGAGTACTTTTCTTTCTTCCCCAAATATTGGTTTGGATATGAAGCAGGCTTAACCTGCAGCTCCTAAAACCCAGCTCCACAAGGGTCAGTGGTGGAGGCTGCCAGGAAGCAGGCTCACCTCAGGATAAGGAAGAATTGTGTCAAATGTGGAATCGTCCAGCAGTGAAACCCATGGTTTCATGTCAACAGAGCTGAAGCAGAGACTGCTTATTTCAGAGATGTTACAGAAACGGCTTTTTAATTGAGGGGTTCAGATGGTAAAGAACCTGCCTGCTGTGTGGGAGAACCAGATTCGATCCTTGGGCCGGGAAGATCCTCTGGAGAAGGGAATGGCTGCCCACTCTACTATTCTTGCCTGGAGAATTCCATGGACAGAGGAGCCTGGTGGGCTACAGTCCATGGGATCACAAAGAGTTGGACACAACTGAGTATACACACATAGTCAGTGACTAAAAGAGGGTAAAAGGCATCTCGAATTGGTGGGGAACACCAGGGTTCTGGACAGACCAGGATGGAGTAATACTCAACAGAGTCCCAGTGAGAAAGGTCAAGGATTGGTCTATGGGAGGAACACAGGGTCAAGGCAACTTCCCTCTGTCTCTCCTCCTTGGCATCTGGTGAGCACCAGGTCAGCAGTTCCAGCCACCTGCAGAGACCCCTGTCGGGACCGGAGACAGGAGGAGCTGGCCAGCCCTCCGCTTTCCCACCTCTGAGCCACAGCCCTGCAGGCCCACTGATTTGCATGCTTTGGCAGCACTGGGGTGTGAGTTTGCCTGGGGAGCAATTCTCTGGGTGAGAGAGGTGGAAGCACAGGAACGGAGAACTGTTCCACAGGATTTTTCTCTCTTGACTGGTAAACACACGGGGAGCGTTCTACAGTGAGGCTGAAACGCTCCCATTTCTGGGTTGCTTCTCTTCTCACCAGCTCCACTCCCAGGTAAACCCAGTATGACTTCCCCGGTCCCTTTATGACTACGTGGCAATGTACTGGCACTTCCTGGGATAGCAATGATTAAAATAACCAGCACCTTTGGAGGCCTTCCTGGGCAGGCAGCCACCAGAGCAAACCAAGAGACTTCCCAGTGAGGTCATTCCAACCAGTCCAAACAGTTTTTCGCAGGACCCCACAGACACCATGCCTACCTTCTTTGTTACTTGAGCTTCCTCCAAGGGACTGGGCACTGTGGCCTAATGGCCAGAGTTTTGTCCAGAGAACACATGGTAAACTGAGCCCGAGGGTTACTTCAAAGGCTATTTTCTGCTGGACTTTGGGCAAGTTGCTTGATCTCTGTAGCCTTCAATTTCCCTTACATACTAAAACCGAAAATTCTGCCCGTATTCATGCCACTTTCTTCATGGGAGCAAAGAAATGCCTTGGCGTTTCTCAGTTCCAAAGGAAACTGAGGCTGGCCCCTGAAGGCACCTGAAGAACAGGCCACAGGAGGACCTTGATGGGCTGGGGAAGAATGCCGGCTTACGGTGTGCGAGATCAGGGCTGCAGTTCTCCACCGGCTGAGTGCTCTCAGCAAGGGAGACATGCCCTGGGCAGACATCGCTGATGAACCGCTGTACTCACTTCCTAAACTCAGTGCATAGCGCCCACCGGCAATGATCAGAAGCGGCTCTCCTAAAGAAACCCACTTGCTGCCCCAGGACAGGAAGATCTTCCCGGGTCCCTCCAGCTCTACTATCTGTGGGTTTTCATGATTTAAAGCTTCTTCTCTAGAATGGCAGAGTAAACACAACTGACGTCGCAAGGGCGACAGGGCCTGTGAGTGTCCCAGCGACTTTCTCCACCTGGGCCATTGTACAAAGCCTCGCTCTCCAGGCCCTTGTCACAGATGTCAGGGGCGTGCGGCCCGGTGACCATGGATGGAGGGTGCCCACTCATCCCCCTTTGCTTCCCTTTATAATTTGTTGTCACTTTTTGATACATGAAAGGCTCCTCCCCAAGGTCTCCTAATTTTTTAGGAAATAGAATCCACATTTCCTCTCAGTCTGAGCTATAGAGGGGACTCCTGGGGCCCCCACTTTCTGCTGGCCACACACTGAGGCCCAAAGTGGGCAGCGTGATCAGAGGAGCTGAAGGAGCATGTGGGCAGATGTGTCAGGCTCCAATAAAAAGAGACTAGGGACTCGGGCCCTGGCCTGGAATGGGGTCAAAGGGCCAGGTTCCCTAGCCCCAGTCTCCGTTCATCATCCCTTGACCCTGGAAAACAATAAAAATCCAACTTGAAAGGAAAAACTCTGTTAAGGAAATACAGAGTCTGGGCACAGATCAGAGAAGAACCTTGGCTACTATTTTTCTATTAGCACTTTCTTGTGCTGAACGGGGTCACACAGACTCCCAGTGCTGCACTCACCACTGACAGGTGAGGAAACTGAGTCCCAGACAGGATGAATGATGAGCTAAAGGCCACGCAGGTAATGCACGGCAAAGCAGGAACAGAACTCCAGCTCCGATGCTCGAACTTGCCTTCTGACCACAGTTTAGGGGTTCCCTAAAGGTCTCCTCCAGACCAGCCCCCAGCCCACTCCTCCCCCAGTCCTGAGAGGGGAAGAGGTTTAAGGTTGTAAGAGACACTGCGTAGACGCAGTGGGGCCCTGGGCTTCACAAAGGCACACAGATGTCCTTTGTGTGGCTCAGAAGGGCACGTGTGTGGTGGGAAAGCTGAGACAGAAGAGGCTATCTCACATTTGTAGAACAATCACACTTCTATCAGTTGCCACAGATAGATTCCCACCTCACCACTCATTTTACAGATAAGGAAACTGAGGCTGGGTCACAGAGCCCAACCTGGAGGGATGGAAATCTGATCTCTCAGCTCTGGAGGCAGGGCTCATGGGCTGGCCAGCGAGCATGGGTCTTGGAAACTTGAGCTGGGTTTGTTCCTTTCTGGGTAGTACACTTTCGTTTCCCATCCTTAAGAGAGCCTCGCCTGCCTGTGAGGTCTACAGGGCCAGGGATTCCAGAACTCCTACTTGACCAGTGAGGAAACTTGAGGCTCAGAGACAGGAGGCCTGTTAATGTCCTCTGCAACCAGACCCCATGCCCTCGTGCTCACCCTGTGTCATGCCTCTTCCTCCCCTTCTGGGGCCCCTGTTCCAAGTGTTGGAGCAGCCACTTCTGAGGGACAGGTGATAGGGAGAGATGAGGCTTTGTCCAAAGAAACAATAAAAAAATGAAGGACAGAGGACTACCTCTAGGGTAGGGAAAGGCTTCTAAAGAAACAAGAATCTCAGTCCTCTGCTGTGACCTTGGGAAAGTCATTCCCCTTTTTCTGACCCCAGTCTCTTTGCCCATAAAATACGAGAATAGGACTAGACCAGAGAATTTTCAAACATTTTGGCAAGAGAACACTGTTTTCAAATAACAGGGATTAATTAATAGTTGGCATTTATTGAGCATTTACTATGCGCCAAGCTTTGTATTAAACATTTTATATACAGGACAGCATTTAATCCTCATCATCACCCTATGAGTAGGTGCTCTTATTATCCCATTTCACAGATGAGGAAAACTGAGGCTCAGAGAGGCTAATCAACCTGGCCCAAGGTTACCGGTTAGTAATTTGTCAAGTAGAAACTCAAGCCCACATCTGTCCACCAGCCAAGAATGACTACACCACAGTTTTTGTATTATCTATCTCCAAATGAAAACACATAATGGAATTGTTGCAGAAACCTGACAAGGAAAAAAGACCTTTAGATTCTCAGAACTATAAACATCTCTAGTCTCCTTGAAATCTGCCGCATCTCTAAACACGGGGTGTGGGGAGGAGGGGTCTTGGCACTAGCTTTTCCCCCTCCTTCCAGCCATTTCTGGATTGCTTTATGTCAGTTTGCTTGAGGGCCCTCCGTTGACGCATGCTTCCCATTCCCAAGCACAGGCGGCTGTGACAGTGTGTGGGCCACGAGTGAATGGATTCACAGGTAGGCCCATGCAGGAGACAGCCCATATTCCTAACAGAGGGTCCCTCGATCGGGTCACTGCTCCATCGTATGGACAGTTTGTCTTTCTGATACTAACGCTGGCAAATAGCATTCCTGTATTGCATTACTGTATGGCAGGCTCTGCTCCAGGGGCTTCCCTGTTAGCTCAGGTGGTGAAGAATCCATCTGCAATGCAGGAGACCCCAGTTCAATTCCTGGGTCAGGAAGATCTGCTGGAAAAGGGACAAGCTACCCACTCCAGTATTCTTGGGTTTCCCTTGTGGCTCAGTTGGTAAAGAACTGTTTGCAATGTGGAAGACCTGGGTTCGATCCCTGGGTTGGGAAGATCCCCTGAAGAAGGGAAAGGCTCCCCACTCCAGTATTCTGGCCTGGAGAATTCCATGGACTGAATAGTCCATGAGGTTGCAAAGAGTCAGACACGACTGAGCAACTTTCACTCAGGCTCTCCTCTAAGTGCTTTACAGATGTTGGCTTATTCAGTCTTCACTGGAACCCTATGAGACCCATCTCTACTAAAACTCCCATTTTACAGTCTAGGAAACTGGGCTGAGGCATTAAGTAACCAACCCAAGGTCCTATAACTAGTAAGTAGAGAAGCTGAGATTCAAATACAGACTCTGGCTCCAAAGTCACTGCATTTATGGCCTGTACCTTGGTAAGCTGGGGGACAGGGCTGCTGTTCCTAACACATTAGAGGAACTAGGGGTGCAGCAACCCACACCTTACAAATGACAACCGGTGAGCACACAGGATCAGTGTGTGCTCACAGACTTCAACATCTTAGAGCCGGAAGTGATCTCAGAGACCCTCAAGTTCAGATCCTTCGTCCAGTGCACACACTCAGGGCCTGGAGACATAGGTGATTTTTTGGCACAGGTTCATGGCAGAGATGACTCTAGAATGCCTGTCTCCTCACATCTCCTCAGCTGGACAAGGAGGTGCAGACTGCTTCTCCAGTTTCACTGATACAAAAACTGAGATGACCAGTCTGTTGTCAGCAGAGGGTGGTAGGCCTGAGCCCAGAACTAGAACTCATTAACTCACTGAATGGTTTTTAAGAATCCAAGCATCTTTTAGGACCCTGGGAGGTAAACTGAGTCTGGGACAGGAGAGGTAAAGACCTAGCCTTCTCCTGGGAGGCCGAGGCCACTAATACCCTGCCCAGTCAACCACCCTCAGCCTCCAAGGGCTTTTGATGAGGAGGTGAGGGGACGAAGACAGGGGTGGGAGAGGCCAGCCCAGAGCAGCCGCCTCCCTTTGATATCTTGGAGCCCTGAGCAGACGTTTCCCAGCTGGCTTAACCCCTTTTGTCCGAGCTTCCCTCCTCAAGAAAACCTTAATCACCCTAATTGAATTTCAAATAACCTCTCCCCTCTCCCTCTCCTGGCTCCAACAGGCTTTGAGGCAGGGATATGGAAATCGACCCTGCAGTATGGAAATCATTGCCCTATGCAAATCAGGCACCAGTCCCCATCGTCATGGCAACCATTGGGTTTCCTCTCCTTTGGGTGACACCTCTCTGGGCTCCCTGGCTTAGATTTTTTTTTGTTCCTCTCCCCAGTCCAAGTAGGTGGGGTGGGCAAGCCCCCTGCCTACCAAGTAGGCCTCACTGCAGCCACCACAGGCAAGTGGGGCGCCCCTCACCGAGGTGCCCAAAGAGTCCCAGACCTACCAGGCCACCTGCCTGCTTCTCTAGTGCAAATCTGGACCCTGTACACCCAAGCAAGGCCCACTGCTGTTTTTTTCCCCAGGTTGGCCTAATTTAAGGATGGGCTGGGTAGTGAAAGTTCTGGAGTCTGGAGGACACAGTGATGCTCCTAGAGGAGGTGACAAGAGAGGATAGACCTGGAGGGTTTCGGCCATGCATCTCCAGTGGTAGGAGATGGAAAGCAGGGCATATGTAAAATGCCATGCAAATTAACACCTATTATTTTTTGAGTCAACAGCACTACTGCTTTTTTGGGAGATGCCCGCAGCCCTGTTTCCCACGTTCCTGGCTTGGCACAAAGGCCTGCCCTCCCTGAGTCTCCCAGGGCCCTGCTGCTACCCCAGTCATGCATGCTAAGTTGCTTCAGTTGTGTCCGACTCTGTGTGACCCCATGGACTGTAGCCCGCCAGGCTCCTCTGCCCACGGGATTCTCTAAGCAAGAACACTGGAGTGCGTTGCCATGCCCTCCTCCAGGGGATCTTCCCGAAGCGAGGCTGGAACCTGGTCTCCTGCATTGGCAGGCAGATTCTTTACCATCTGAGCCACTAGAGAAGTCCTCAAGCCCTAAGACAACTCTCATTTGACTGCTCATTTCTCTGCAAATTCCTTTTCCACTTGCTGAGCACTTTTGCACACCAGGTGTCCACTTCCCTAATTGTTTCTTGGGAGCAAAGTAGCCCCAAGAAACCAAAACAGTCTACTCACAGCTTGAGAAGTGAGGCTGCAGTTTGAGTGCCTTCATGCAGGGATCCAACCCAGAAGCTACAGTGTTGAGTTGAGCCTCTGGACACTGCTCAGGAGTGTGTGTGTGTCTGTGTCTGTGGTGTCATTCTACTCCCGACAGCAAAGGACTGCCTGGACCTACCTCTCCTGCTGGATCTCCCTATCACTGCCCCCATGACACCCACAGTGGGAGCAGGAAGGATGCTCAGAACCCCATAAGATATATCCACTGCCCATGGGAGGCCAAAGGAAATGGGCATTCTTGGACACATCCTTATCCTCTAAGGCAGGGCACCTCCAAATGTGGTCCCACAACCAGGCTGGTCTGACTTGTTCATTGAGGTCTGACACCAGATGCATCCAAACAGAGAGTCAGAATTTAGAAATGCTCATAGCACCCCGAGCACATGATTAGTGAGCACTGTCTGTGGATGTGGTGTAGGCCAGCTTGGGTCCTATTAAATGTGTACGGTGGGTATAAGCTTCATTACCAGTCACAGATGGTGGGACTGCAGACTGGTCTGTGACTGACCGGAAATAAAATGACTGGGCCTGCAACCCACATTATTTAAGAGGCAGTGCCCTAAGGAATGACCACTGATGAAACCAGGATGATAAAAGACAACATACCGATGGCCCCCATGTGGCCACCTCACTTTACTCCCTCTTAGATTGAAGAGAAAAGGAGGTCCAAGCACTTCAGGGCTGCTTGGGCAGGGAGGGCAGCTGGGCAGGGAGAGGGGTACATCCTTCAAGGGACCCCAGAAAGGAAGAGGGACAGGTGACTGGCAGGACCAGCCCAGCCACCTATCATCTGAGCAGCATGGTTCTGCCCTGTAGGGTTGGATTTGGGACTAGACGGTGAGAAAGTGTCTGTGAGCTGTGCAGCACAGATGTGAGCTGCTGGAGTAGCTGTTTTATTTGCTGAGGTTCTCTGTGTGCTGGAGGCAGATACCTCTCGACACACAGGCTGCTCTCCTGAGGTCTCCAGCACGCATGGCCACAGTAGGAAGCCTGGATGGTGAATGAGTACCTCCTAATCTCCCGGCCACAGAAACTGGCAACACGGTGAGATGGGAGCCTCTTGTGGAAGGCCAGAACAAAAGGCAAGGGGCTTTTACTGCAGCAAGAGTGTCATAGGCAAGAGGTAAGGACTTTCAGACACTGCGAATTGCATCCAGTAAGGATAGGTGGCCAAGAGAAATGGTGGGGCTAGCTTTTCTTAAGGATGGATGATAAATGGGAAAACAGCTCTAAGAACAACAGAGTTTCATTTTCCAGGTACAGATTTGAAATGTCTGCAAAGGAAGTGAGGCATGAATGAGATTCCCTCTCAGAATCCTGGCCTCCCCAGGAATTTGTCAGTTCCCCCTGGATATCTGCAGGGGCTGTGACTTCCTTTTTCTCCTCCAGAGAGGTAAGGGACAGAGTAGGTTCAGACTAAGGCACAGGTCCAAGGCACAGGACCACAGGACCACAGGACCAAGGCACAGGACTCGGGGCTTGAGTCCTAGAGCCCACCTGGCCCATTCTCTTCACTTTATTCCTTCAGCCAGCCCTCTCCTCCCCATATTGTGACAAGGAAACTCAGGTCTAGGGTACCAGCAGACTGGTCCCACACTACTAAGTGACAGAGCTTTATCTTGTCTCCTGAATGTTTCCGATAATTATCAACTTAATGATGGATTATATTGGTATGGTGACAGACACTTTGCAAAGTGCTTTCACACCTGCTCTATCATTTAATCATAAAAGATGTGCATGTGAGTGTGTGTGTATTTACCCCCATGCCTCATTAGGAAGAGCTATCAAGAGGAGACTCTTGCACACCTTCCCCCAAGTCTCACCTTACCCCAGGGACTTCCTAAACCCTAGCTGTCCTCTGTGTCATTGAAAGAATAGTTCTATTGCATAAACATTTGGGTTAAAACCCATACACATCTCCAGAGTCTTCTGCTTGTTTCTGCCTAGAAGTGTATCTCTTCATGCAATAAGCTGTAGTTTCTTTATCCTCAGACTTTTTCTTGGGGACGCAGTGGGGTGGAGACAGTGAGGACCCAGGAATAAACAAACTGAGATGGGGTTTCTCATCCTGAATCAGTTCCTCATTCTTTCTTTGGGCCTTTATGAGAATCACTAACCTCTCCAGGCTGCCCTATATAATTGTGTCCATTGCTTCTTAAAACCATGCAGAAAGCTGTCAGATTTAACATAACTAATGAGAATCAGCAGTGGCCACAGAACTAGAAAAGGTCCGTTTTCATTCCAATCCCAAAGAAAGGCAATGCCAAAGCATGTTCAAACTACTGCACAGTTGCACTCATCTCAAACACTAGCAAAGTAATGCTCAAAATTCTCCAAGCCAGGCTTCAACAGTATGTGAACCAGGAAATCCCAGATGTTCAAGGTGGATTTAGAAAAGGCAGAAGAACTAGAGATCAAATTGCCAACATCTGCTGGATCATCGAAGAAGCAAGAGAGTTCCAAAAAAACATCTACTTCTGCTTTATTGACTATGTCAAAGCCTTTGACTGTGTGGATCACAGCAAACTGTGGAAAATTCTTCCAGCCAGGAGAAATATCAATAACCTCAGATATGCAGATGACACCACCCTTATGGCAGAAAGTGAAGAGGAACTGAACAGCCTCTTGATGAAAGTGAAAGAGGAGAGTGAAAAAGTTGGCTTAAAGCTCAACATTCAGAAAACTAAGATCATGGCATCTGGTCCTATCACTTCATGGCAAATAGATGAAACAATGGAAACAGTGAAAGACTTTATTTTTGGGGGCTCCGAAATCACTGCAGATGGTGACTGCAGCCATGAAATTAAAAGGTGCTTGCTCCTTTGAAGGAAAGGAGCAACCTAGACAGCATATTAAAAAGCAGAGACATTACTTTGCCAACAAAGGTCCATCTAGTCAAAACTATGGTTTTTCAAGTAGTTACATATGGATGTGGGAGCTGGACTATAAAGAAAGCTCAGAGCAAAGGAAGTGATCCTTTTGAACTGTAGTGTTTGAGAAGACTCTTGAGAGTCTCTTGGACTGTAAGGAGATCCAACCAGTCTATCCTAAAGGAAATCAATCCTGAATATTCCTTGGAAGGACTGATGCTGAAGCTGAACGCCAATAATCTGGCCACCTGATGTGAAGAACTGACTCACTATAAAGACCCTGAGGCTGGGAAAGACTGAAGGCAGGAGGAGAAGGGGACAACAGAGGATGAGCTGGTTGGATGGCATCACTGACTCGATGGACATGAGTTTGAGTAAGCTCCTGGAGTTGGTGCTGGACAGGGAAGCCTGGCGTGCTGCAGTCCATGGGGTCGCAAAGAGTCGGACACAACTGAGTGACTGAACTGAACTAAATGAGAACCTACTGTGTAGCACAGGGAACTTTACTCAGTGCTCTGTGGTAACCTAAATGGGAGAGAAATCCAAAAAAAGAGGGGATATATGTATGTTTATAGCTGACTCACTTTGCTGAACAGCAGAAATGAACACAACATTGTAAAGCAACTATATTCCTATACAAATTAATTGTTTTAAAAAAAAGTCCCCAGGTTTAAGTGAGGAGAGATTTTCTGCAAAGGGACCCCACACAGCTAACTTGCCTGGCTGGTCCTTCTGGAGAATGCGACACAGTGAGCAGTTTCGCCTCACAGATAAGTGACTGACGCAGAGAAGGGCAACAGGAAGGCATGACTGATGAAGTCCAGTCCCTGCCCCCTTTACTTCCTGACCCGCTTCTCCTCCCCATGGGCTCCCCTCACGGAGTCCTTCCTTTCCAGATCTCTGAGCAGGACACAGTGCCAGGGCACTTGCTCCACTGTCGTCTGGGTCTGCAACCCCCTCACCCCACTGATGGCAGCTGGGCCTGCAGACTTCGAGTAGCTGGGGCCGGTACGTTGGTGAGGCTGGATGAGAGAAGAGAGGAGACACTTCTCTCTGAGGCCAGATCCTCAGCCTCCACACTTCACCAAAGGGACTGAGTGGACTCCAGCTCTTTCTATCTCTTTCCCAGCAAGTGCCTTTTGGCAGCAGACAAGGCTTCCGCCTCTTGGAAGAGACTGCTCCCCGGCCCCCAATCCCCGCCCGGGCTTGGCTCCCCTCTGGCTCTTTTGGCTGGAGCCACCCACCATGCCATCGTTTTAGCATCTCTCTGACGCTGCCACTCTCTTGTGTCATCTGTTCCCTGTTCCCCGTGAAGGTCTCTAGTCTTCCCACCACCTTCTTTAGGTGAAAAGTCACTAGAAAGAGAGCCGCAGCCACTGAGCCCACGAGCCGCTACTGCTGAAGCCCGCACGCCCTAGAGCCTGCGCTCTGCACCAAGAGAAGCCACCTCGATGAGAAGCCCACACATCACTAGCGAGTAGCTCCCGCTCTCCACAACTAGGGCAACGCCTGGGCAGCAACGGAGACCCAGCACAGTCAGAAATAACCAAGTAAACGCAATTATTTTTTCAAAAAAGGTCACTAGAAAGATCCAGTTTAATTATGTCACTTGCTAAATTCAGAATCTTGGGGAAATTTGCTAACCGGCCTCAATTTCCCCATTGGCAAAGTGGGACGGTGCCATCTAGCTGCATAGAACTGTTGTAAAGGCCAAATGCTTTGTTCAAAAGCGCTCTTGGCAGACACAAATTGGCCCTGTTATCCACACCACCGTGAAGTCCTGGAGAAAAGCTCCCTGAAGACAGGGACTGTTTCTTCATCTTTCTGAACCCAGGTTCTGACACAAGGGGACCTGCCAGCGAGGTCAGAGGAGAGATCGGAGCCTGAACTCAGCAAGGCAGCTGGAGGAGTCGGAGGAGAGTGGGCCGAGAGCGGACGTAGGGGCTGAGGCAGGTGATGGGGTGGACAGGCAGCTCGGGCCTGAGGAGGCCCACACACAAACGCACCATGTGGGTGTGCAAACCGGTGAATGAGAGTTTTGAAAAGCAGAGCTGCGTACAGATCTTTAAAAGTTCAGCCCTTAAAGATTATCCAGCCCCAAACCCTCCTTTGTTATTTAGCCGCTCAGTCATGTCTGACCTTTTGCAACCCCGTGGACTGTACCCTGCTAGGCTCCGCTGTCCACGGAATTTCCTAGGCAAGAATACTGCAGTGAGTTGTCTTTTCCTATTCCAGGGAATCTGATTCTTTACACTGAGAAGCCCCCAAATCCTCCTTAAGGGGGTGGAAAATCAACATCCAGGTAGGGAACACTTGCCCAGTAATCTGCAGGCAGTTAATAGCTTGAGTCAGGCAGGCCCAAGTTTGATTCTTGGTTAGAAACTGTGCAATCCTGGGCTAGTTAGATTCTCATTCTGAGTCACAATTTCCTCACTGATAAAAACGTGGATTGTAAGAATGAAATGAGGTGATGTAGTTACAGCTGGCTCCATGGGCCTGGGTATGGGAAGAAGCTCTGTGGATGTGACTGGTCTTTATCTTCCTCTTCCCAAGACCACCCCATCTGTCCTCCCCTGTGTTGGAAGCTACATCATGACCAGTGTCATAGGGTCAGCTGCGTGGGTGCTTGGGGCTGGTCAGTTACAGAGCCAGGGGCTTTTGAAGTGTGGGTAAGCTTATTTTCTTATCAACCACTCAAGTGAGAACAACAAAAAAATTGTATATGATGTCAACTTAAGAACGAAGGAAAAGTAAAAACAGGGATTCAAGAGGGAGGGATTTAGAAAAGTTTAGAAGTCTAGAAATAGCTTTGGAGAAGGCAACAGCAACCCACTCCAGTATTTCTTGCCTAGGAAAATCCCCTGGACAGAGGAGTCTAGTGGGCTATAGTCCATAGGGTCACAAAGAATCAGACACGATTGAGCGACAAAACAGCAACAATAGAAACAGCTTGGTTCCAGGCTTCTGGGCGGCGTGGAAACAGCACTGGACAGGGGATCGGGAGCTTTCTCTGGTCCCTCATGCTGTCATAAAGACTCTGAATTTACCTCTGTCTGCCCAGACAGCAGGAGAAGGAAGGATGAGCGGCCTTGCCAGGTCTCTACCAGCCAGGGAGGTCTGTGTCTGGATCGGAGAACACTCTTGTTTGTCAGTCTGGCCAGCGTGAACGGGAAATTCACTTCCCTTTCTCAGCTCCCATCGTGTGCCCCTTGGGGATTTCACACAACACCGAGGGTGTTCTCTGGGAGCTGGGGCTTTCTAGGTCACCCTTGTTTATAGCTCCTTTAAAACCCAGAGACAAACTACCCCTTAATTCATGCACTGCCTGGAAGGGTAATCTGCCTTTCAAAAATCCAAAGGAAGCCATTAAACCAGGTTGGTAACCACTGTGACTCACCATGAGCTTTCCTTCATAAAAAATGAGTCAGAACGACTTTCCAGGAAGTTTGGTTACTTTAATTAGCTACCTCTTTTTTTCTTGCCCTTAAAAACATGCAGTAATTTGACAATCACCCAGGTATGGATGCTACCGCTACCAAGCTGAGCCCCTAAAAGTGAAGGATCTGGGGTTACAGGTGTTCCAGACAACATGGACTAGAGGGTCTCCTTGGAGTGTAGGACTCATACAGAATTTTTCCCTGAGTGGTGGAAGAAAGGAGCAAAATCAATATCTAGGGTTGACCCTCGAGGCCTGAGTGAAGGGATGAGGGCACTCTAGCTACCTGCAGCCCCAAAACACTTAGCAGAAAGGTTCGCTATGTACATTGCATCTTTATTTATTTTTTTGCCCAGGCTCATGACATGTGGGATCTTAATTCCCCCACCAAAGATTGAACCCATGCCTCTTGCAGAGTCCCAACCACTGACTACCAGGGAAGACTCCAGAACCACAAAACCTTAATGATGCCATTTGAGGAAATGATGGCCACAGCTGTCATAACTGTGCTAATGGCTTTAAACATCTCAACTCTCAACTTACTCTCTAAGGATGGACATTAATTGTTCCCTTTAAAAGAGATGAACTGGGACTTCCCTGGTGGTCCAGTGGCTAAAACTCCATGTTCCCAATGCAGGGGGCCTGGGTTCAATCCCTGGTTAGGGAACTAGATCCCACATGCTGCAACTAATCAATAATCAACTAACCAACTAAGTGCAGCCAAATCAATAGACAAAAAAAAAAAATTAAAAAAATAGAAAAAGATGAAATTAAATTAACTTATCAGATCACACAACCAGTAAGCAGCAAAGCTGTTTTCTTTACCCTACATCTGTTTGATTCTAAATCCATACTCTTCAAAGGTCTTCTGTTTCTGCCTCTTGAGGAAGCAAAGTGGTCTAAGGTCACATTTTGAACTGACAGTAACTGGAATGACAGTTATATTTGAAAGATCCAGTTTATGTTCAGATTCTTGGACCTACAACCTAGTCTGTGTGAGCTCCTTCACTCCCAGACAGGAGGCCAGAACTGTAGAGATGGCCTGTAAAAAATAAACCTTCCTAACCTCACTCAGACTTTATTTTGGGGGGCTCCAGAATCACTGCAGATGGTGACTGCACCCATGAAATTAGAAGACTCTTACTCCTTGGAAGAAAAGTTATGACCAACCTAGATAGCATATTCAAAAGCAGAGACATTGCTTTGCCGATTAAGGTCCGTCTAGTCAAGGTTATGGTTTTTCCTGTGGTCATGTATGGATGTGAGAGTTGGACTGTGAAGAAGGCTAAGCACTGAAGAATTGATGCTTTTGACCTGTGGTGTTAGAGAAAACTCTTGAGAGTCCCTTGGACTGCAAGGAGATCCAACCAGTCCATTCTGAAGGAGATCAACCCTGGGATTTCTTTGGAAGGAATGATGCTAAAGCTGAAACTCCAGTACTTTGGCCACCTCATGCAAAGAGTTGACTCATTGGAAAAGACTCTGATGCTGGGAGGGATTGGGGGCAGGAGGTTAAGGGGGTGACTGAGGATGAGATGGCTGGATGGCATCACGGACTCGATGGACATGAGTCTGAGCGAACTCCAGGAGATGGTAATGAACATGGAGGCCTGGCGTGCCGCGATTCATGGGGTCGCGAAGAGTCGGACACGACTGGGCGACTGCACTGAACTGAACTGAACCCCACTCAGTCACGTCTGACTCTTTGGGACACTATGGGCTGTAGCCTGCCAGGCTCTTCTGTCCACAGAATTATCCTGGCAAGAATACTGGAGTGGGTTGCCATTCCCTTCTCAGGGGACCTTCCTGACTAGGAATCGAACCTGTGTTTCCTATAGCTCGTGCACTGGTAGGTGGATTCTTTACTTCCCTGGTGGCTCAGCACTAAAGACTTTGCCTTCCATGCAAGAGACTTGGGTTAGATCTCTGGGTTGGGAAGATCCCCTGGAAAATGAAATGGCAACCCACTCCAGTATTCTTGCCTGGGAAATCTCATGGACAGAGAACCCTGGCGAGCTACAGTCCATGGAGTTGCGAAGAGTAGGACACGACTGAGCAACTAAACAACCAATCCCTACTCAGGATCTGAACTCCCTCCATCTCCTGGCTCACTTTTCAGGGTTTTATTATAGGTCCTTCTTACTCCCGACAAAGGCACGTTGACTTGGTCCCATAACTAATAACAGAGCACCAGAGCTAGCCTGCTAAGTGCGCTCTTCCACCCATATTGACACTCTCTCAACTGTGTCCTCACATACCTGGGACAATATACTTGGCCCAGATGAACAGAGTTGGCTCCAGCCAGCCTGCTACAGGGGGAGGGTGACCCAGCTTCCCTGAAACAAGGCTTCTGGACTCTCCTTTTTCTAGGAAAGAGTTCAGAACAGAGACAGGCCTGATACTCTTCAGGAGAACTGATTTGAAAGCCTTGCTTGAGTTCTGGAGATAAAAGGCAATTTTCTTTACAACTAGGAAGAACAGATGCCCCACTCCATAGACTCTATGGTAACATATTCTCAGCTAATAAATCGATTGACAAATGGTTGCAATTGGCCCACCCTCTCCTAACTTAACTGTCCCTAGACACAAAGCAAAATATAAAACCTGTGCCACCACCTGTGCAGACACAGTATCAATACTAAACTGGGGAGGGGGGCGGGCAGGAAAGTTTATGGTAAATATATCCTACGGATGCCTCCACAAGACCCCTAGTTTTCTTGTCCCTGATCTGGAGCCTTTTAGCTTTAAGAATGGAACTAGACTGGGACTTCCCTGGTGGTCTAGTAGTTAGGAATCTGCCTTCTAATGCAGGGGATGTGGGTCCATCTCTGGTTTGGGAACTAAGATCCCATATGCCACAAGGCAACTAAGCCAGCCTGCCTAACCTACAGAACCCATGGGATCCCATGTATCACAACTAAGATCCAGTGCAGCCAAATAAATAAATACTTAAAAAAAAAAAAAAGAATGGAATGAGACTGCACCTGAAGACTTGGGAAAAGATTTTAGCTCTGGGGGACATCGATTCTCTTCCACTTCTAATTTTTACGCCTCTAATGATCTAGATGAAAGACTAATTGAGGTCTTGTTGGGATGCTATTAAAGTTATTTGGTGGTGTTACAATTTATACTCATCTTTCTTTAAGTTCTTTTTAATTATATGGCGCTTTCAAAGTAAAGATGACAGAGTTAAAAGCAGGGAGCTATGAAATTTTCTTCTCAATTCTTTTCTGTTCTCTTTCTCTTATTCACAAAGCAAAATCATCTCCAGGCACTAAGCCTTCCTTTCTGGGTCTATTTACCACCCACATGCATGTAATTTGGAAGACGAACACTTGTACACGGGCCTCTTTGGTTAGATCCTTGAGTAGGATTATTGAGAAATCTGGGGTTAAAAGGCCTTAGTTTCCATTTATCAAAGACAGGTTCTGCCTTCCGTCAGCCAGTAGCAGCTGGGAACACAGCCTGCTGTTTCTAGGGGTCTTGGAATGGCAAATGAAGAAGTGAATCTCAGAACTTTTCTGGGGGTCCAGTAGTTTGATAGCAAGCTTCCACAGCAGAGAGTGTGGGTTTGATCCCTGGTACGGGGACTAATAATCCTATATGCTGCATGGTGCAGCCACAAAAAAAAGGTGGGGGTGGGGGGTGGGTTGGGGAGAAGGAGAAGTGAAGCTCTTCCTTAACTTGTTTGTTTCTAAGGATCTCAGGCCCTTTCCTAGCCTAGATCCAGAGACTTTGTTCTACTGTAGACCAATGTCTACTGTTCAAAGGCTCCAGGGTTATACCCACATCTCTAGGGAACCTCTTCACTTCCTGACTCAGCCTTTGGGTCTGATTGGCTGAAGACCAAGCCAGAAAGGATACATGAAATGAATAAGAGATTTATTATTCCATGAATTTCAGTAACCCTCCCCTGCCCTTGCTTTTCTGTTTCTGTCCCCAGAAGAGAAGACCCTTACCTGTCTCCACCTGGCTGAGAGCACTTTGAGCATCTGTAGAATCTGCTACGTCCCCACTCATCTTTATATCTGCAGGGAAAACACAATCAATTTTAATAACAGGTCACAATGTTTCTCGCTCTGACACATGTGGCTGTAACTAAACAGTGAAGATCAATGTGTAATTACAACAATCATCAGACTTTCAAATTCCTGATTCCTGAACATACAACTATTAGAATATTCATAAGCTTGGGGGCACATATACTCTTCTCTCAGGCTAGCCTCCTTTCCCCACTTTTCCGGGCTACTATAGGGTCTCTCCCACTTTATATCATTCGTTGCCACTACTTTCCATCGCCAGGCTCAGCTGGTAAAAATTTAAACAAGGGGAAGGGTACAACAGAGGGTGGGTGGAGCATGGGCGAGAATGCCTCCCATTCTTCATCCTCATTTGGGATCTGGAGAATGTAAGTAATTTTTAAAGTAGCATAAGAAATCCAACTCCCATCCTGCTCCCAACCCCTACCATAATAACTCTAACCTGGGAGGTAAGAGTACACTTGAATCAAGGCTTGCCCTTCTCTTTCTCTCCCAGTCCTGCCTCTGTTTTGATTCTCAGAGGTCAGCCCACTGTGTAGGAATCAAACCCTAGAATCTGTGTGGCCCTCTTTGGGAATCCTTACCTTCTCTCCAACTCCTTCAACATTTTCAGTTCTTAGTAAGAGAAGGGTGGTGAGTGGGTCAGTGCCCCACAGCGAGAAGACCTACACAAGGCCCCCTGTCTCAGTCCCCAAGTGCTGCTGGTCTGGCCTGTCTGCCCTGCTTCATTTCAATCAATTACACGTTTACCCACAACAGACAGCTGCCACTACCTACGAGGCACCTAAGTCTCCTCCAGGGTGCACAGAGAGAAGGAAAGATGTAATTTGAACTAACTTTCTTTCTCTAGACTCCTCTCTCTATTAAACCACTCAAATACTGAAGCCCTTAAAGACCAGAAGAATATTTTATTCAAATTGGGTTGACTCCCCACGCACCCACCTTACCCCCACCCTCTTCTCTGGGGCAGCATTTTAACTCTTTCAAATCTGATAAAGTCTGGGTGAGCCAATTTGCATACCCAGCTCCCCAGCCAATGTCGGGTAAGCAGGCCATCTTCATTTGCATCAGGTAATCAGGCAGTTGGCAGTCTGGATGCCTGAGGTCTGGAGAGGATCAGGATGAGGGAGAAGGGTGGACCTCCCCCCGGGGGAAAAGCGGGAAGAGACTTATTTACTTATTTAGTTTATGGCAATGACGTGTGTGGCTCTGGTAGAGATTTAAACTGTGGTCCCAGGGGCAGCAGAGACTGCAATGCAGAAGGGGTGACTGTCACAAAAGGCAAGACAGAGATGGGGAGTCCTAGGGCTCTCCAGACCTTGGAACACCCCAGCAGCAGGGGAGGGGGTAAGCAACCCTGTAGGAGCTGCTGTAGTTTGAGGAGTATTTCTGAGATCAGCCTAAGTGACCACTCCCAGATAAATACGTGGAGCTCCATACAGCCCGCCTCAGACACCCATGCTGTCCTGCGTGGTTACAGACCTCTAGGGGAACCCCTGCAACCACACCCACCACCCCTCTCAGCACATGATACTTGAGAAAGCGTTTTGTGAGCCTAACCAAAGTCCTTCCTGCTGCAGTTTGAAACTTCCCATACAGTCTCAGCATAACTAGGGTGGGCCACCTGGACATACCTGCAAAGGACTTCTGCTAGTCCTCACTTTCTGCTCCAGTGGGAAAACAGGCTTTGCTTTGTCCCACCAATGAAGTCCCACCCTTGAGCTGGGCATTGCCTACTACAGACAGGCTCAGTCACACTCCCCCATAGGGATTCTCAACAGTGCTGAGAAAAAGCCAGAGAGTGACGAGGAAGCGAGGGTGGGGCGGGGGGTGGGGGGGGTTGTGAGTTCTCACCCTCATTGGGCTTTTAAACCTGCTTCAGCAGTCTTGGGAATTCAGAGCACAGATTTTGACAGCAGACAGACAGACCCGGATTTAATTTCAGTGTCATCCTAACTAGCAGGGGGAACCCTGGCCACACATGTGAACCTGTTTTCTCAGCTAAAAAAGAAAAGAATGATACTTCCCAGAATTTTTGTGATGAGCAAGTAAGATATTGAGTGAAAACAGCCTGGCACAGCACTTGGCACAAAGAAAGCATGTGATAAATGAATGAACTAACCAGATACTTAGGCTTCGATGGGGGTCCCCTTCTCCCATTACAATAAATAGTTTTGGTTTTCTGTCTCAGCACTATCGTAATTTGTCCTTTACCTAGGAAGGCATCTGCATTCTCCAAATTCTGACTTCATTAGAAAAATGCTCATGGGGACAGGAAGAGTTTAAGTAGTAGTGAGGCTGGATTGATAACCAAATATTCTGAATCAACTTATTTCAAACTTCTAATGTTTAAGAAGGGTAACTTTTTAGCTCAAGTGTAATTTTATGCCTATAACGCAGACTATCCTCCAAAACCCATTCCTTGAACCATCTTTGAATCTATCCAAAAGCCATCTCTCTGAACTTTTAAATTAGCATAAAAGGTAGTTCTAATCAGATAGAAAAAAAACTTTTGAAGGAGTCAAATGCTCCACACTCTACCAGGACATCTCCTTGTTCAACGTACCCATCATGGGAGCAACATTGTGATACTTCAAGATCAGACACAACTGTGGGTCTGCATGGAGGGGCAGGCTGAGATGATCTGTAAAATCTCTTAAGCGCCATAGGATTCTAAGATCCTGAGAACCTGTTCCTGTCAGGTAGGAGGTTGAGGCTGATGGGTGGAATGAGCTCTTGGGTCTCAGCCTAAAAATGGGCCAACACCGAAACTCCCCAAGAGGCCATAACCCTTTGCCTGTCGGACAACACTTGCCGGAGGTGAGTGGGGGAGGTGTGGGGTGGGGCCAGGCTTCTCTGCTGTTCTTATCTCAGTTGGCACTGAGTAGGCTCCTTGCCATCACTCCCTTCCCTGGGGAGGCTCAGCTGCTCTGTGTAAGAATCCAGATACCAGACAGCCCCTCATCTGCCTCGCTGGCGCCGTCATTCTCTGAAGCTGGGGCTAGGTGTTGGCTGCCAGCCTTGCCCTCTTGATGCCTTGGCATGACCCAGGAGCAGCCCCTCCTGACACACTGGTGAACCAGGATGTGTTTGTGCACCTGTAGGAGCAGTGTCCAAGGGGCAGCACTTCCCAGGCTGCAGGCTGAGTGCCCGCAGTGTCCTGGACCTCCCGGAACCAGGCAACGCTGGGAAAGCAAAAGGTCCGCTCCCTGCTCTCCATCTTCAACTCTTCGGAAGGGACTGGAGCTCCTCCTGACTTCTCCTTCCCACAGCCACTGCTGGGGGCACTTCTCCCAGAGGCAATTCAAGGGGCCCACCCATCCTACTTCTAAGCTAGCCATGTTTCCAGCTCTTCTGTGGAGGAGACAACTCTCGCCTCTACTTCAAGAGAAATGCACATCCCCTCATGAGACCTTCCAACCCTGGGGTCCCGAGCCATAACTACTATCAGTCTTCGAGACTTGAATCTTCTTTCCCAACCCTGATGGGGAACATCTCACAGTGAGGAAAGGGGCAAAACAAGAGGTGCCCTGGGACTAACTGAGTGTCCCCCTTAGGCTCAATTCCACTGTCTCCTCTGTCTCTTCTGCCTGAGATTTTTGATTCTTTTTTTCTGGCTACACTGGTCTTTGTTGCTGCAAATCAGATTTCTCTAGTTTCGGAAAGCGGGTGCTGCTCTCTAGTTGCCGGGTGTGCAGGCTACTCGTTGTGGCGGCTTCTTTTGTCAAGGGGCACAGGCTCTAAGGCAAGTGGGCTTCAGTGGTTGGGGTGCACAAGTTTAGTTGCCCTGAGGCATGTGGGATCTTTGTGGACCAGGTATCAAATCCCTGTCCCCTGCTCTGGCAGGCAGGTTCTTAACTGCACCCCCAGGGAAGCCCTGTCTGACTCTTGTCTACCCCTCCACCTGTTTGGGGCCTGGGAGGGAGGAGCTCCCTTTTGGCTGGGGTGCCCCTGTGTCTGGTGACCTCATGCATGCTCGGGTGTTTGTGTTGAAGAAGAGGCGCTCTACAAAATACAAAATGCTGAGGCCCCAGGCAGACCTGGATCATGGCTGGCACCCAAGTTATCAGAGTGAAAAGATGGGCTGGCACAGGGGCTGACATGCTCGCGGAGCTGCTGAGTGGGGGACTTCAGGGTAGCCCACACCCTACTTTGTGTACTCCCACCACCCCCTCCACACCCCACC
>SJYC01071698.1:0-11665 GCA_006408675.1 Madoqua kirkii
GAATTCGAAGGGCAAGTGCTGTTTATAAAGTATCCACAGGACACAGGATCACTAGGAGGGGAAAAATAGGGTTCAAAAGAGACCAGATTTCAGGATTTTCCTGGTGATCCAGCGGTTAAGAATCTGTCTTACCAGCCGGGATGGGAGGGGAGGAATGGATACGTGTATGTATGGCTGAATCTCTGCTGTCCACCTGAAACTATCAAACATTTTTAATTGTCTATACTCCTCTCTCTCTCTATGTGTATATATATATATATATATATATATATATATATATATGTATATATACATAAAAGAATCCACCTTGCAATGCAGGGGGCACGGGTTTGATCCCTGGTCAGGGAACTAAGATCCCACATGCCTTGGAGCAACTAAGCCTGAACATCACAACTAGAGAGCTCATATTCTGCAATGAAAAACCCTGAGTGCCACAACTAAGACCCGACACAGCCAAATACATATATAAATAATTTTAAAAACGAGAGAGAGAGAGAGACCAAATTTCCGCAAAGAGGATCCTGAACCGAGAGACCCTAGAGAGGGGCCTACAAGGAGACACTCCATAGAAGGACCCTCCCTCAGAGACCCCACAGCAGGGACCTCAATGAAAGGCCCTAAAAAGATGACCTTGGAGTAAGAAGCCCACTGAGAAGACCCAGCAAAGGGAACCCTCAAATGGAGACCCATTCAGAGAGGCTTCACAGAAAGTCCCAAACTGAGCGGTCTCTTTGAGGTGCTGTCGAAGGGGAACTGGACACCACAGAGGGGCCAAGAAACCTCACAGGGAGGCTGCAAAGCCCCCAAGGGAGACAGGCTGAAGAAGTGGGCTGGGGAGTGGCAGCAAGCAGTTGTAGAGAGATGAGTCAGGTTGCCCACACCGGGTAGACACAGACCCCAACTGAGGAGGCAGCACCCCTCAGGTTTAGCTTAATCACTCCCTCGGTGTCTGCCTGCAGGGGACAGGGCTGGGGGAGGTGCCGGCCTTCTGATAAGCATCAGCCTGGAGCTTTCTCCCAGGCAGGCAAGGAGGGCCCAGCCTCCTCACCTCAGCCTCACCCTCTAGAGCTCTTGGCAAGATCCTCTTCACCCTCAGGAGGCCTCCCTGCTGGGTTGCAGGGTCCCCCCTCCTACTTCCCCCAGAGAAGGAGCCTCCAGAAGACAACGAGGTGGAAAACCCCCAGGAAGTCTCTGATCTTCCTGAGGTCTTGCTTCCCATGTGTGCCGAGGCCCTCTTGGTGGGAAGTGGAGAATCGAGAGCCTAAGATTGGCTCCTGGCCACATCCAGCTCTGTACAGGATCTGGAAATGGACTTTCCCCAGACATTGGATGATACCCAGTTGGATGGCTCCTTCCGCCTCACTGAGCCCTTCCTGGCACATCCTGGTGCCCAGGGATCCACTCAGAGTTAACACCTCACTGTCAGCTGGCTTTCTCTCAGCCTCATCAGGTTTATGTCTGGGGAAACTGGGGTCCCTGGGTCTCCCCCGTGCATCTACTGCTGCTTGATTTCAGGACTGGCCGCTCCAGGAAGGGCCAACAAAACTCTCCAGCCTGCCCTGCTCCTTGGGTTGGGTCTTGAGAATTGCTTCGTCCACTCTTCCTCCAGAAAGAAGAGCAGGTAACAAAATTCCACCAACAGCCCTGAAGTCCCTTAATAAAGGCCATGCATTGGGTGCTGCCCCCTTTGAGAGGCAAGTCGCTGGTTTGAAACGGCCAAACCAGGCTCAGCTTTCTTCACCTGGAGTCCTTCTCTGCTCAGGCCCTCAGACCTTCAGAAGGCCCACTCCAACACCAAGTCCAGCCTCTGGTATTAGGAGCCCCTGTCCTCCCCTGCATGGGGAAGGAGGAATCAGCGGGGTGAATGGAGAGGGCCCTGGTTTACTCCATGCTCACAGACCTTTCATGCAGGGAAAACTGACTCCCAGAAGAGTATTTCTATGGCCTAGGTTCCCACCCCTGGGGAGAGGAGAGCTTGGAATCTAAATCTATGCGACATGGAACAAAGAACACAGAAACTGGGTACTCCTGGGTCTCCGCCGCCTGCACCCACTGCTGATGTATCTCTCACGTCCCCTTTCAGACAGAGAGATGGAAGGACTTCCCACAGGCCCCTGAGCAGGCTACTCCTCCAGTGAGGTCCCACAGAGCTCCAGCCCAGCCTCTGCACATGGACTCCCCAACCCTGTTGTGCACCAGCCTGTAACACCATCTAGATCCACAGAGCTGGGGAGCAGGCACACCTTCATCCATGGGGTCTGCCCCACCTCCGCTCCCAACATAGCTGAGGACAGGTAGACTCCCCTCTGATATTCACCAGAGGTACTTCCCTAAGCCCTAATCAATATACCTGCAGTGCAGCAGTTGCCCCAGTTGTGCCTCTGTAAATGCCCAGCTCTGTCCACTTCTCCTAGGCACCCCTAGACAGCACAAATGTCCATTTGGTCTCCACTTCATATAAATGCCGGGGACACCAAACACCAACATGTGGATACAAGTACTTCCCTCACTTCTGCACTCCCAGGTCCACACCCGTGGTTAAGCCAGTGAGCCACCCTTCTGCAGTAAGTGAACAGGGCAACTTCCCCGAGCCTAGGACAGCCCAGCAAGCCCAGGTCCCACATAGCTGTGCCGCGAGCCCTCAGAAGCCCTGCCACCCCCACGCTGCAGCCTCCACCTGCATTCTTCCCCCAAGTCCCCCAGACCTTCCCGGCACCCGCCCGCCCCGGGTGACCAGCTGTCCACACCGCCCTCACCTGGCCGCAGGGGAGCAACATCCCCGAGAGCGGCGCCCCTGTCCTTCGCCCCTTCCCGCACGCAGGGACACCTGTCAGAGCTCGCGCCCTCCGCCCCTCACCTGGGTGCATGGGTTCCAGATTCACCATCCTGCCCCAGGAGGGGCCAAAGCCAGCGCCCCCCCAGGCCCCTCGCGTCTGCCCCAGCCGGGCCCCGGGGGAAGCCAGGGTCTCCTGCCTCCCGCCCCCGGCCGCCACCGCCGCGGGAGCCGCCGCCGGAGCCGTCGCCGCCGCCGTCGCGCGCTCCGCTGCTCGCTCGCGGCCGCCCGGGAGCACTCGGCGCGGCAGGATTGCCACACTCCCCAGGTGAGCACGCCGCACGACGGGCGGGGGCCGCGGGCCACGCCCCCTGGCAGGGCCCCCGCGCCTGGCCCCGGGCCCAGGCAAAGCAGCGATTTGCATTCGGGGAGCCGGGGGCCGGCGGAGGGGGCAGTCTGTGCTGCCGGGGCGGGTCCCGACCCTGCGGAACACCTGTCCGCCCCAGACCGGCCGGCGGCCTCTCCCCACCGCGCCCGGCCCCCGGCGACCCAGGCTCCCGGTCTGGCTTGCCCTATTGAGGAACCCCTGGAGGATAAACCAGTGGGGGCCTGAGCTTTCCTCTGGATAGATGCCCCAGCTCTTCGAGGAGTTCTGGAGTGTCTGGAGAAACCACTAGAGTGTGCTGCAAAGAATCTAGAGTTGGAATTCTACCTCTCAGCGGCTTGCCGGCTGTGAAACAGGAGAGGAGGCTCATTACCTCCCTTAACTCAGTTTACTCATCCATAAAATGGGACAGGTGCTAATCTTAACTGCATCTAATGGTAGGAACTTAGCAGGTGGTCAAGCTCACCTAAGTCCCCATGCACCCTCATCTCCTCCTGGGACCTGGATGGGGCGCAGCTAATTATCACGTTTTCTAGGTGAAGATTCTGTCTCTTGCCTGCTCTATCAGGTTCCAGGTTGCTGTGAGGCTCTTTGAGAGAATGATGTGAAAGCTATTTATTGAGTGACAGGGGCTGTGGGAGCAGCCACCTCCCTGGTGTACAGAGCTGGGAAGTGACTTGTCCAAAGGTAACACAATACCCTAGTGATGGAAGGAGCCTGGCTGGGGGTAGGATCTTGGCCAGGGGTAGGTCTCTGGCCTCCCACTGCATGCTCTCTCCAGCACCCATCATAGACTCATCCTCTGAGCTCCCCTAGTCTTCTGCTCCACTCTTCAGGTCCCAGTAAGAGGTGCCAAGTCAAGAGACGACCTGCCTATAAGCCTAGAAAGCTGGGTGCCCCCAGCAGAAGCAGCCCTCGCCTTACTTTCCAGCAGGTCTCCCTATTAAGCTGCTTACAGAACAGATCTTGGACCTTTCTGCCTCTATGCATTGTTTGCAGTATTTTTTCCAGTTGGTATATCTACCCACCATCCACTCCCATAATCCCCGTCATAACATCCAGCATTTACTGAGCTTTCAGTGCGTGTCAGGCAGTGTGCTAACCAGCACTTTAAAGTCACTTGATCTTGTTTAGTCCTCATAACAACTACACATTGGACTGTTATATTTCCATTTTACAGATGGGGAAAGTGAGGTTTAGAGGGTTTAGCTTGCCCAAAGTTACCCAGCCAGTAAGTAACAGGGCTCCTATTTGAAAGCTCTACATTCTATTCCTTCTCTACATAATTCAGACGCCACCTCCTTTCTGAAGTTAGAAGTTACCTGATCTGTTATTAAATTACCATAACATTTCAATGTTCCTAATAGCTCTTGTGGCCAGTTCTGTGGGACTTTTCTTATTCTTCCTTCTGGTTGTTAACTGATTGTCTTCCCCACTGCACCAAATACCATGTAGGGTCATGGCAGGTGTCAGAAAGGGCTCAGTGGGTGCCACAGTGGCCCTGCAGGGATAGAAAGTCTTTAATAAGCACTTCTTCGCGTCCGTACAACCACTCACCCCCTGTCGCACCTTGCTCTCCTCTCTCCACCCTTGGCAAGAAGGCAGGAGACTTTCTTCCTGTTTCTTCCGGTAGAGGAAAGAGACCAGTAGGTTTTTGGAGGCCTAGTGAACCCAGGGATGTCCCCTCCCCAATCTGCCTCAGGACACTGCCAGGCTGTCCCTTCCTTCCCTTCTCTTTCCTCTCCTTTTCCTTCCCTCCTCCACTTCAGGTTTGGCCCCAAACCTGAGGCCATTGCTTATCTGTAACTGCACTTCACCTACCGTCATCCTAGAAAAATGCCTGCACATAGTTTATATATTCCTGTGTGCTTGTAATTTCCATATCTCTATTTATATACCATTTGCATAGCCATGTGCACCATGGGTCTGATTCTCTGACCACCATTATCTGGACCTGTGTCTCTTCTCGATGTGCAAAGTTACATTTCTTTCCGGGGCTTTGCTTTTCCAGAAGCCAGAGAAGCACGTACCTAATGACTTCTAAGGGACTTCCAATTCTAGCAGCATAGGATTCTCGGGTCCTGGGGTTGGGAGGGGTGGAACTCCTGGGGTTGGAGCCACAGAGGAAGAGATGGGGCTGTATAGGGCCTTATAGGTTCATAGCTGGAAGGGCAGCTATGGGTTCCAGACCACAGGAGGGGAGATTGTGTGCGGGAAGGGAGATTGGATGAAGGATGGGAGGGTGGGGGAGAGGTGGCAGACAGGACTTCACCTTCATTCATTCAATAAATATTGACTGAGCACTTCCTATATGTCAAGGAAGTTCTCCATGCTGGGCATATGCCTTCTTACTTCATCAGCACACCTTTAGGAGAAGCATACAATTTTTAGGTTCCTTTTATAGATGAGGAAACTGCAGTTCAGGGGGATTAAGATAGCTAGTAGATGGGAGAGTTGAAATTTAGACTGGGTCTGCCTGACTCCAAAGCTGGTGCTTTTAATCCTGCTGTCCAACGTCTGAGCCTGTCTCCTCTTCTCTTCTTTTCCTGTCTATGATTGTATCACTCGAAGTAGAAGGAATCTAGAAACAATCATACGAGGGACCTTGAGGGACCTCCCCGAGGTCCACAGGCGGGGAAGACTTGCCCAGGCTTTCCAGGTGGCTCAGTGGTAGAGAATCCACCTGCCAATGTAGGAGACACAGGAGACTCAAATTCAATTCCTGGGTTGGGAAGGTCCCTTGGAGAAGGAAACGGCTACCCTCTATTCTCTTGCCTGGGAAATCCCATGGACAGAGGAGCCTGACAAGCTACATTCTATAAGGTCGCAAAGAGATGGACTTAGCTGTGCGACTGCGCACACACGCACACAGGACTTGCCCAAGGTCACACGGCAAGTATAGGAGGAACAGAGACCCTCTATTCCCTCTGTTCCTTCATCATGTGTTCTTCCAGGGCCTTTGAAAGTTGGGTAGGTGAGGGGCAGTGTTGGACAATTGTTGTTCCTTTCCTTTCTGACTTGCTTGATGATCGTTTCCAGTAGATGAACTGGAACAGGCGTGCAAAAGACACCTTTGTCTCTCCCTCCTGCGTGGAGACTGAGTGCTTCTATGGAACACTCAAGAGTCTCCATGAAATCAGCTCTCCAAGTTCTGGGCAGATGGCAGGTGGTAGGCCCCAACCCCTGGGGCCTAATACTCACTCCAATCCTCTGTTTAGTGTGGCAGAGAAAAAGCTGTGGGGAGAGGAGAGAGATAGAGAATCGCCTGGAGGTTGGAAAGGAACAGAGGAAAGAAAAGGGAAAAGAAGCAAGGACAGGAAATTTCAGTGCCTTTGGACATCAAAAGCACCACATGCAAATCATATGTAAATTTTATGCAAATAACCACTTCCTCCTCTACCCCCACCCTCTCAACAGCTGGAGGGCTTTTTCAGAAAGCAGCCAAATCTTTGCTCCAAGATCCTGTTGTCCCCAAACTGTGATCAACTTGGATCCCTCCTGGGGTCCTTCTGGTCCTCCTGGAGTGACATCTGATCCCTTCGGCTGCACCTCTAGAAGTCACTAGACCCCCAGCCCCATTTCTACTTGAGCAAGCTGTCAACTTATTTTGCTTCAAGGACAGAAGGCTCTGGGAATTAAGTCTACCCTTCCAGACACATTTCTGGAAACAAGCTTTACCCCTGGAGAAGGTGCTCGGGGAGGGAGGTGGGGCCACAGCCCTGTTCCCACCTCAGCAAAGTGGACTCCTTGGCTGCAGGCCCTCCGGCTCATTCTCATTTCCTGTCATGTCAGCTGGATTGAGTTGTCAGGACTGGGAGAAGGGTGGAGAAGCCAGGCAGCCTGGAAGGCCACCAAGTAACAAGTCTCATCTCGTTCTTTCTGTCTGCCAGATGGGCTGTAGGGCCCCGAGTGTAGGGGTGTGGGTTGTGGGGTCAGCCCCCTGCCTTGGGGTGACCACAGGGAATGAGATTCAGCTCAGGCTTCCCACAAGAGCAGTGGAAGGAAGACAGAGGCCAGGTAGAAATCCTGGGCCTCTTTTAAAATCAGACTTAGCGTCCATCTGATGGCACCATTGCCAGGAGGCGTATTGGCAGAAGGGGACTGGAGGGGGTTAGTGTCAGGGTGACAGAGTGAGAGGTGCTCTGGGAACCAGAGCAAAGCAGCTTTCCTGGGAAGTGGACAGGAGAGGCCATGGTGGTCAAGACGTAGCTGTTCCCTGCCCCTGATGTCTGCAGTGCTGAACCCCAACCCCAGTGCTGAGCCCCACCCCCGTCTAGGGGGAGTACATACAAACTTGTTGCCCGCTTTGCTCTTGAAGTTCTCAAATAATAGATCATAATATATGTATTTAATTTTAAAACAGCCTAACAACTCTGATTTCCAATGAATTCTTTTGACCTTGGGGCCAGCATTGGTCCAAGGTCTGGCCACTCTAATCACATTTTTGCAGAGCAATGCCTCAGTGAGCCCTTGCCTGACTCTCTCTGCCTCTCCCAGACCACATAAGCCTCCCAGTCCCCATGCAGACTCAAGGCAAGTCTAAGCCCAAGGCGCCCTCTTGTGGTGATGGGAGTGTGATCCTGACTTGAGCCCTCGCCCCACCTGCTCTTCCAAGATTCTGGAGAGGTCTCCCCAGTGTCTCCTGTGGTGCCTGTCCATGTCTGGGGGAACCACAGGCAAGGGTCCCAGGTCCACGCCAGGTGGAGATATTGAGTGTTAGTTTCAGGCCGCTGTAGGGTCTTCTAGTCCATGCTTCCCATCAAAGGCCAGACTTTACCTTGGAAAGCCCAGTTGGAATCATCCAGTCACTGCCTTGGGGTGTCAGTCCTTTTGCTGGACAGCTCTGCTGGTTAAAATGTCCCACCTCCCACACTGCCCTCCGGAGCTTCTGAACTCCATGCCACCCACACACATAGGAGGTCAGAACCATTTGTCTACGCATCCATCTGGAGCTGAGAATTGAGTACCCCCTGGAGCTATGCATTAGGCTAGGGGCTGGGAATGGAATAGAGACCAGAAGTGTCCCTGACCTCAGGAAGTTCATGGCCTGGTGATACTTGCGGACCATCCTGGGGCAAGTCCCTCATCCTGGGGCAAGTCCCTCATCCTGGGACCTGTGTCTCAGGGAAATACAGGGGACTATAGGGCCCACAGGGCTTCCCAGGTGGTGCTAGTGGTAAATAACCACCCCCAGCCAAGACAGGAGATGTAAGAGACATGGCTTAGATCCCTGGGTCAGGAAGATCCCCTGAAGGTGGGCGTGGCAATCCACTCCAGTGTTTTGGCCTGGAGAATCCCATGGACAGAGGAGCCTGGCAGGCTATGGTTCATAGGGCTGCAAAGAGTTGGACGTGACTGAAGCGACTTAGCACGCACATGGGACCCACAGAGGGGCACACCTTACTGGAATCTGAGGGTAGGCATCAGGAAAGTCTTCTCTGAGGCACGGACATCTAAGCAGAAACCCCCAGCAAAGAGGAAGGAGGAGGAATGGAGCGTGAGCAGTACAAGCAAAAGGAACAGCATATGCCAGGAGGATGCGTGGCACCCTGGGGGAGCCCACACAGTACAAGCCGGCTGGATCACAGAGTACAAGAGGTGGAAAACCACAAGCAAGGGAAGATGATGATATTTGCACAGGGAGAACCTTGAATCGGGCCTAACTTAGGTGGAAATAATCCACTGATTTCGGGAGCAGGTGACTTCTGCTGATTGCAACACAGCCTAGGCTTGAATGCCACAGCACGGGGCGGGAGCGGAGGAGGAGACTGGCAAGAAGGTTGACTGTGAGGGCACAAGGAGAAATAGGGCAGAGGTGGAGCAGGACTGGGGCTTGGGGTGGTTTTGATTTCTCTTTTAAATGGGAAAGAGTTAAAAACTTTCTCAGGGCAGATGAGCAGGAGGCGGGAAAGAGGGAGATGCAAGGGGAGGAGAGGGGAGTTCTCCAGAGAGGAAGGGGGAGCCTGGGATTCAGAGCCATGGAGAAGGGGGAGGACAGGCGGGAATCCTGAAAGGCCAGTGTAGAGGCAGTGGGCAGAGAGGTTCTGCTCCTGGGGTGCAGGAGAAGACGGGGCTGTGAGTGCAGGGTCCCTTCACCCCACCCCCTACCCCTGGGAGTCCACGCATTCTCCCAGCAGGAGACACAAGGCAGGAGCCAGGACCCAGACGATGAGACCACCATCTCTAGGCAGGCAGACACCACCCCAGAAAAGCTCTGGGCCCTAAGGTAGCTGATGATCTGCCTTCTCTTCCTAGTTTCACTGGAAGTCCCCTGAGATCTGGACTTCCTCCCAAGGATCAAATAGGCCTGTGCCATCCATGTTACTTTGGCCTCTTCCCATCCACTGTCCATTTTTTCTGGGTCCCCACCTGGGACAGCTGTTGTTAGGATCTCTACAGGAAAACAATCAGCCTGACTCAAAGGTCCTTTGATGAAGGAATGCTTATTTGCAGAGGTGCCAGTGGCCTATGGTCTTTCCAGTAGTCATTTACAGTTGTGAGAGTTGGACCATAAAGAAGGCTGAGTGCCAAAGAATTGCTGCTTTCAAACTGTGGTGCTGGAGAAGACTCTTGAGAGGCCCTTGGACAGCAAGGAGATCAAACCAGTCAGTCCTAAAGGAATTCAATCCTGACTATTCATTGGAAGGACTGATGCTGAAACTGAGCTCCAAAACTTTGGCCACCTGATGTGAACAGATGACTCACTGAAAAAAACCTAATGCTGGGAAAGATTGAGGGCAGAAGGAGGAGAGGGTAACAGAGGATGAGATGGTTGGATGGCATCATTGATTCAGTGGACATGAACTTGGGCAAACCCTGGGGGATAGTGAGGGACAGGGAGGCCTGGCGTACTCTAGTCTATGGGATTGCAAAGAGTTGGACGCGATTTGGCGACTGAACAACATCGGTGGAGTTAAGGGACACTGAGAAGCTAGGGCTGAAGAGGACCGAGGAGGAATGGTGGTCTAGGAGCCCAAGGAGGTCTGGAGCCTTGGAGGGACAAAGCCAGGGGCCAGAGCTATGGTACCAAGGAAGCCAGGGGCAGGGAATCCAGGTCTCAAATCTCTCATCCTGACCTAGGATGTCTGCTGCTTCTCCTGGCTGAGCCACAGGTGAGGGAACCTAGGTCAGGCTGATCCAGAGGCTGGCGTCTTGGGACACAAAGCAGGGCAGAAGGAGGTGGAGAATGCAGGGGCCCAGGAACAATGGAACCAGCACGGCCAGGCAACTCTCTATGGTCACTTGTTCATATAGGAGAATAAACTTGTAGAATACGCTGATGCTTCTCATAGTCAAAATACCAACACTTGGTGATTATATGCAGTGATAGCTGATGTGGTGGTGAATTTTCTCTCAGCGTGGCTAGGCTACCTTGCTAGCTGTTTGGTCTAATATTAGAGTAGGTGTTGCTGTGAAGGTATTTTGCAGAAATGATTAATGTCTATTGTACAGTCAGTTGCCTTTCAGTAATGGAGATGATCCTTGATAATGTGGGGTGGGCCTCATCCAATCAGCTGAAAGCCTTAAGAGCAAAGACAGGTTTCCTGGAGAAGGAATTCTGCCTCAAGACTCAACATGGAAATTGAGTGAGTTTCCAGCTGCTGACCTGCCCTACAGATTTCAGACTCAAGGCTGCCACATCAACTTCTGCCTAATCTGCCAGCTGCCAGGACTTGACTGGCCAGATCCTCAGTCTCATGAGCTAAAACCAATTAGTGTGTGTGTGTTTAACCTTGAACAAGATGGGTTTGAAGAGCCTGAGTACAGTTGTCTGGGGACTTTTTTAACAGTAAATACTGTAGTACCACATGGCCCACAGTTGAATGTGAGGATGCAGAGCTGCGGATAATAAGGAACCATGGGTATGGAGGGCCAACTATAAATCATACTCAGATTTTTAAAAACATTTATTTATCTATTTATTTGACTGCATCGGGTATTAGTTTCAGCGTGCGGGGTCTTTGGTGGCGGCATGCAGGCTTAGATGCTCTGTGGCATGTAGGATCTTACTCCCCGACCAAGGACTGAACCTGTGTTCCCTGCATTGCAAGGTGGATTTGTAACTACTGGACCACCACGGAAGTCCCCCATACTTAAATTTTTGATTCTGTAAAGGGTCGCCCTTCTAGCCCTTGCCTTGTTCAAGGTTTAACTGTTTATTTGTTGTTGTTCAGGCACTCAGTCATGTCCAACTCTTTGCAACCCCATGGACTGCAGCACGCCAGGCTTCCCTGTCCATCACTGTCTCCAAGAGTTTGCTCAAACTTGTGTCCATTTAGTCAGTGATGCCAACCAATCATCTCATCCTCTGTCGTCACTTTCTCCTCCCACATTCAGTCTTTCCCAGCAACAAGGTCTTTTCCAGTGAGTCAGTTCTTCACATCAGGTGGCCAAAGTACTGGAGCTTCAGCATCAATCCTTCCAATGAATATTCAGGACTGATTTCCTTTAGGATTGACTGATTTGATTTTCTTGCTGTCCAAGTCACTCTCAAGAGTCCTCTCCAA
>SJYC01071699.1:0-14459 GCA_006408675.1 Madoqua kirkii
TGACCCCATCACCAAAAGAGATTTATTCTAGAGATGCAAGGCTAATTTGTTATTCAAAAATCAGTCAGTGTTACATATCATATTAAAAGGCTAAGGAAGAAAAATGTCATGATTATGTCCAGAAATACAGATAAAACACTTGACAAAATTCAGCACATATTTATGATAAAATCTCTTAAAAAACTATGAGCAGAGGTGGGAGTACTTTCTCAACTTGATAAAATACATCTGTGAATAGCCTTTGGCTAGCTAATACTACACTTCTGAAAAAATGAATGATGTCCCACTTAGATCATGAGCAAATCAAGGATGGCCACTCTCAGCAGTGGTAGTCAATATAGCTCTAGAGTTTAGACAAGAAAGTAAATAAAAGACATACAAGATGGAAAGAACAGTAAAACTGTTCTTGTTTTCAGATAACATGATTTGTCATGTAGGAAATCCTGATAAGTCAAAACCAAAACAAACTCCTATGTCAAATAAGTGAGTCAACAAGACTGCAGAATTAAGATCAGCATTATAAATAGCAATGTGCATATGGAAACTATGTTTACAAAGTATGAAACAACTTACAAGTATTCAGAAGCATGAAATTCCTAAATGTGACAAAGATTAAACAAAAAAATGTATAGCACTTTTTTCTGAAAACTACAAAATGCTAATAAAAGAAATCAAAGGAAATCTGAATAGGGTACTGTACCCAGGGTTTAGAAGATGAGTCAATATAATAAAGACACCAATCCTCCGAAGTC
This sequence comes from Madoqua kirkii, assembly GCA_006408675.1. NCBI lineage: Eukaryota > Metazoa > Chordata > Mammalia > Artiodactyla > Bovidae > Madoqua > Madoqua kirkii. Next base: position 753 of record SJYC01071699.1, read on the forward strand.
AATATACAAATTTAACAAAATTCCCATCAAAGTCCTAGAAAGATTTTTGATAGATATAGACAAAATTATTCTAAAATTTATATGGCAAGGCAAAAGAACTAGAAGAGTCAAAAGAATCTTGAGATATAAAAATAAAGTGGAGCCTTTTTCTATTGTCCACTCTGGCAAGAAATGTCACACTTCTTGATTTCAAAACGTATTACATAGCTACAGTGATTAAAACTGGGTGATATCAGCAAAGGGACAAACATACAGATAATTGGAACAAACTGAGAAGCCAGAAATTGACCCATAGTAGTATAGCCAGGTGATTTTTGACAGATGAAAAAGTAATTCAACAAAGGAAGGACAGTCTTTACAAAACACGATGCTGAAGCCATTGCATTTCCATAAGCAGGATAGACCACTGCTAAAGGGTAACTGTAGTACCATCAAAGGCTGCAGTAATACAGCTGTCCCTCCACTAAAGGATGGGCCAGGCTCCCTGCCCCCTAACCCCAGGAAACTAACTTTAGAAATAGCGTAAATAACTCTGCTTCCCTCTCATAACAAGGAGTCAGCCCTTCTGCTCCTTAGTTGGTGTCTGCAGTCCTTGGCATTTCTTGCCACCGTGGACAATAGAAAAAGGCTCCAAATACCTTGGACTGTGGCTACCCTGGGCCTCATGCCCAAAGGATAAAGTTGCCATTTTGCTGGTGACAGTCCTCCTCCCCAAGGAGACAAAATACCATGGTGCTTTGAGAAAGCCTTTGTGCCTTTGATTTTCCAAATCCAGGCAGCACTTTAACTGTGACCCCACCAGGTGAAAACCTTTGGTTTATTTTTATTTAATCTGATATTGCAGTGTTTCCTGCCCAACAACTTGGGGTTGTCTATAAGCAATATTGGACATGTATAGAAGACATGGAAGGGGGAGGGGGGTTCGATAAAAGGCACTCACCCAAGCAGGGAAATGTATACTATGTTGATTTATACAAAGTGTCAATGAGAGAGACCTCTCACTCCTGATTTCTCACTCCTGATTTTAGTACTAATTGCTAGTATCTTAACTGAATAGATTACAAATTAGGAAGGCTTGAGCCAGCCTTATAAAATGCCATTATTCTTATGCTAATGATTATTATAATCTTAGTGAAGTGAAGTCGCTCAGTCGTGTCTGACTCTTTGCGACCCCATGGACTAGAGCCCACCAGGCTCCTCCATCGGGATTCTCCAGGCGAGAGTACTAGAGTGAGTTGCCATTTTCTTCTCCAGGGGATCTTCCCGACCCAGGGATTGAACCCAGGTCTCCCGCATTGTAGGCAGACACTTTACCGTCTGAACCACCAGGGAGTAAGTGGTATTAAACCTTGCTGCTCATGCTAGTACATGTGCACTCATGCATATACATACATTATGCATACATTGTCCCCACTGTTGGCTCTTTATAACAAAGTTTAAACCACTATAGTAAAGGAGATAGCCATAACAGAAGAGATGGGCAGTGTGGGCAGGGAGAGGTACTATTTGTTGAGTGCCCACCATGTGCCATATACTCTGCTTGGGGACTTTTCCTCTCTTAGCTCGTTTAACCCTTACTTTGCAACCTGTGAAATGTAAGTGCTATTATTATTCCTGTTTTACCTATGAGAAGACCAGGGTTAAGAGAAGTGAAATGAGATAATCAGATTATGTCACTCTCCTGCTGCTTAAAGTTCTATAACAATTTCCCCTTCTCTGGAAGATAAATGTACTAACTCCTTATCTCAGTCCCCAGGTTGTATTCTGGCAACTTCCCTACTTTCATCTCAGACACCTTCTTCCCCTATACACACACCTCTTGCAGTAGATGTTCCAGACACACTGACCTTTTTTCAGTTCCTCTAATGTGTCATATCTTTTTCATTTCCAGGGCCATTGCTAATAGTATTCTCTCTGCCTGAAATGCTCTACTCAATGTCTATCTGCTACTCACCAGCTACCTCCTACATATTCTCTAGGTCTTACCTTAGATGTCACATTCTCAAGTTCTCAGGGGAGCTTCCCCTGACTGCCCCCTTGAGTATGGTGCCCCTCAGAATATGTTAGAACCCTGTGGTGTGTCCTTCCATTCCAATCTGAATCTCATCCATATTGTTCATCACTTTGTTTTACACATGTTCAGGGTCTATTTTCCTCATTAGAGAAAGATTCTTCACAGACTGTCCTATTCTTTGCTCTGTCTCTAGCAGCTAGTACAGTGGCTGGCATGTGATAGACGTTGCATAAGTATTTGTTGAATGAATGTATCATAAAGCCCTCTAAACTGGTACAGAATCAGTGCACAATGAATACAATTAAACTATAGACATAGTTGTTATTCGTTTTGTCTAAGGGCAAATAGCTAGTCAGAGGCAGAATTAGGAATTATTTTCTATCTGAGTCTAAAGCCAATGTTCCTTTCATAATATAGTTCTGCACAAATGGGTTCTAGGCCCAGCACTGCCACAGACTGGCTATATGAATCAGAGTGAGGCACTGTATCACTCTGAATCTCAGTTATGCCTTTTGTAAATTGAGGTAGGGATAAGTGAAATATAGACTGCTCTATATATCATCCCAGTTCAGTTCAGTCGCTCAGTCATGTCCGACACTTTGCAACCCAATGGACTACAGCACGCCAGGCTTCCCTGTCCATCACCAGCTCCTGGAGTTTGCTCAAACATGTTTCTCGAGTCGGTGATGATATCCAACCATCTCATCTTCTGTGGTCCCCTTTTTCTCCTGCCTTCAATCTTTCCCAGCATTGGGGGCTTTTCCATGAGTCAATTATTTGTATCATGTGGCCAAAGATTTGTAGCTTCAACTTCTGTTCTTCCAATGAACATTCAAGATTGATATCCTTTAGGATTGACTGGTTTGATCTCCTTGAAGCCCAAGGGACTCTGAAAGAGTCTTCTCCAATGCTACAATTCAAAAGCATCGATTCCTTGGCATTTAGCTTTTTTTATGGACCAACTCTCACATTCATATGTGACTACTGGAAAAACTATAGCTTTGACTAGACAGACCTTTGTTGACAAAGTAATATCTCTGCATTTTAATATGCAGTCTAGGTTTGTCATAGCTTTTCTTCCAAGGAGCAAGCACCTTTTAATCTCATGGCTGCAGTCACTATCTGCAGTGATTTTGGAACCTAAGAAAATAAAGTCTGTCACTGTTTCCATTGTTTTCCAATCTATTGTCATGAAGTGTTGGGACCAGATGCCATGATCTTTATGTTCTGAATGTTGAATTTTAAGCCAGCTTTCTCATACTCCGCTTTCACTTTCATCAAGAGGCTCTTACTTCCTGTTTGCTTTCTGACAAAAGGGTGGAGTCATCTGCATATCTGAGGTTATTGATATTTCTCCCAGCAATCTTGATTCCAGCTGTGCTTCCTCAGTCTGGCATTTTGCATGATGTACTCTGCATATAACTTAAATAAGCAGAGTGACAATATATAGCCTTGATGTTCTCCTTTCCCAATTTGGAAGCAGTCCATTGCTGCATATCTGGCTCTAACTGTTGCTTCTTGACCAGCATACAGGTTTCTCAGGAGCCAAGAAAGGTGGTCTGGTATTTCCATCTCTGAAAGAATATTTCAGTTTGTTATGATCCACATAGCCAAAGGCTTTAGCATAGTCAGTGCAGCAAAAGTAAATTTTTTTTTTCCAGAATTCTTTTGCTTTTTCTATGATCGAATGAATATTGGCTATTTGATCTCTGGCCCCTCTGCCATTTATAAATCTGGCTTCTACATCTGGAAATACTCGGTTCACATACTGTTGAAGCCTTGCTTGAAGAATTTTGAGCATTACTTTGCTAGTACATGAGGTGATTGCAATTGTGCAGTAGTCTGAACATTCTTTGGCATTGCCTTTCTTTGGGATTGAAATGAAAACTGACCTTTTCCTGTCCCGTGGAAACTGCTGAGTTTTCCAAATTTACTGGCATATTGAGTGTAGCACTTTCTCAGCATCCTCTTTTAGGATTTGAAATAGCTCAGCTGGAATTCTGTCACCTCCACTGCCTTTGTTCATAGGGATGCTTCCTAAGGCCCACTTAACTTCACACTCCATGAGTCTGACTCTAGGTAAGTGATCACACCATCGTGGTTATCTGGGTCATTAAGATATTTTTTGTATAGTTTTCTGTGTGTTCTTGCACCTCTTCTTAATTTCTTCTGCTTCTGTTAGGTCCATACCATTTCTGTCCTTTATTATGCCCATCTTTGCATAAAATGTTCCCTTGGTATCTCTAATTTTCTAGAAGAGATCTCTAGCCTTTCCCATTCTGTTGTTTTCCTCTATTTCTTTGCATTGATCACTGAGGAAGGCTTTCTTATCTTTCCTTGCTATTCTTTGGATCTCTGCGTTCAGATGGATATATCTTTCTTTTTCTCCTTTGCCTTTTGCTTCTCTCTCTCTCTCTCTCTCTCTCTCTCTCTCTCTCTCTCTCTCTCTTTTTTCTGACAATTTGTTGGGCCTTCTCAGACAACCTTTTTGCATTTCTCTTTCTTGAGGATGGTTTTGACCACAGCCTTCTGTAAAGTGTTATGAACCACCATCCATAGTTCTTCAGGCATTCTATCAAATGTTATCCCTGGAATCTATGTGTCACTTCCACTGCATAATCGTAAGGGATTTGATTTAGGTCACTCGTGAATTGTGTAGTGGTTTTCCATACTTTCTTCAATTTAATTCTAAATTTTGCAATAAGGAATTCATGATCTGAGTCACAGTCAGCACCCGGTCTTGTTTTTGCTGACTGTATAGAGTTTCTCTATCTTTGCATGCAAAGAACGTAATCAATCTGATTTGGGTGTTGACCATCTGGTGATGTCCATGTGTGAAGTTGTCTCTTGTATTGTTGGAAGAGGGTGTTTGCTATGACCAGTGCATTCTCTTGTCCAAACTCTGTTAGCCTCTGTCCTGCTTCATTTTGTACTCCAAGGCCAAGCTGCCTTTGAGTCTCTCCTGCAGAGGCATGGATCAGCAGTGGCCACCATGGGGACAGGAGCTCTGGCTGCAGCAAAACTAGAAGGTGCTGCATGTGGCATAACTCTTCTTCAAGAAGGTTGCTTTTAGCCCTATCATAGAGCCCCAAGCAGATGGCCCACAAACTGGAAAGCAATTGTATCAAAGAAGTTCTCAAACTGTTGCAAAAGTTGTAGGGCCCACAACAGATTCCCCAACCTGGATTTCCGGCAAAGGGACTGAGACTCTAGGGAGCCCTGAGTAATCTAGAGGAAGAGAATAGAAGTCTAGATGTGATGAGCTCCAAATAGTGGATTAATTGACCAGTAAAACCGTTATCATCCCTCTGTAAGGAAGTTGAGCAGATATCCCAAGAACACCAATATGTTTATTATACCCTTTAGCCTGGTAATTCCCATCAGGCTGTGTGGAGTAGTGGGTGGCATTAGAGAGCCCTGAGTTCAAAAGCCAACATCGCATTTACTAGCTCTCTTGTCTTGGGCAACTTACCATCCTGAGCCCCCAATTTCCTTTTTCCCAAATGGGGTAATAATACCCATCCTTTTAACTTTTCCTAAGGTAAAAGCAATATAATAACTTGAAAAGAAATTTTTGAATATTGAAAGAAAAAAATCCCTTATCATCAGCTACCCGCCTAACATAATTCTTTCTGTGGTTCTGTGCCATTGAGGGTCACTTTTTGAGGCAGGAGCCACAGGCAGTGTTAATAAAGGAGAGAGAATGAAGACAGGAACAGGCTGAGGTCAGAGGCCAGGGTGTGGATCAAGAATAATCATGGGATGGATAGACTGAGGAAGATGAGAAAGCCAGCTAAAGAGGTAGAATAAAGGAGATACCTAATCTGAGTAATAGATAATGGTTAGACAGAACTTGAGAACCAAAAAGTAGAGAACAAGTTGGAGGACAACAGTGTGCACTAGAGTGGCTTCCTTCCAAAATTGTAAGGCTCTTTCACTTAGGCAGGCTTCAGTGGTCCCAAAGAGCCTTGAAACTGTACTCTTGGCAATTTTTTTGAGTCACATGCATGTGTATTTTGAAAATGTATCGTAGTGTATATACCTTTTTATTTTTTACTGAGTATCTTCAAAATTTACTGTGTCACAAGTCTTCGTAATGATTCCTTTTAGTATCTGCCAAACAGTCCAATTTCACTTGTAGCCCAGAAAGCATACCCATGTGTTTTAACTTTTTTGCTTCCTTAACTTATTTCTTTAGAATAAAGTGGGATTACTGAGCATGATGGTATGCGTCTGTGAATTAACAACCAGAAATGGATTTTATTTTTCTAAGGAAAGAAATGAACTGCAGTTCTTCCCATCCCCTGCCTCTTCTGGAACTGATGAGGAGACCCTATAGAGTTGTATGCTCCAATATGAGTGCCTTATTCCCATGTGACTGTTAAAACTTAATTTTAAAATTAAACAAAATTCAAAATTTATCACTTGCATTAGCCATATTTTGAATGCTCAATAGCTACATGAAACAGAAGACATTAAGAAGACATGGCAAGAATACACAGGCACATGATACACAAAAGATCTTAATGACCCAGATAACTATGATGATGTGATCATTTATCTAGAGCCAGACAACTTGGAGTGTGAAGTCAAGTGGGCCTGAGGAAGCATTACTACAGAAAAAGTAAGTGAAAGTTATGGAATTCCAGCTGAGCTATTTCAAATCCTAAAAGATGATGCTCAGAAAGTGCTGCACTCAATATGCCAGCAAATTTGCAAAACTCAGCAGTGGCCACAGGACTCGAAAAGGTCAGTTTTCATTCTAATCCCAAAGAATGTTCAAACGACTGCACAGTTGCACTCGTTTCACATGCTAGCAAGGCAATGTTCAAAATCCTTCAAGCCAGGTTTCAACAGTACATCAACAAAGAACTTCCAGATATACGAACTGAATTTAGAAAAGGCAGAGGAACCAGAGATCAACTTACCAACATCTGATGGGCCATAGAAAAAGCAGGGTAATTCCAGAAAATAACATCTACATTTGCTTCATTGACTATGCTAAAGCCTTTGACCGTGTAGATCACAAGAACCTGGAAAATCCTTAAAGGGATGGGAATACTAGGCCACCTTACCTGCCTCCTGAGAAACCTATATGAGGAGAAGAGACAACAGTTAGAACTGGACATGGAACAATGGACTGATTCCAGATTCGGAAAGGAGTAGATCAAGGCTGTATGTTGTCACCCTGCTTATTTAACTCACATGCAGAGTATTTCATGGGAGATGCCAGACTGAATGAAGCTCAAGCTGGATCAAGATTTCCAGGAGAAATACCAACAACCTCAGATATGCAGATGATACCGCCCTAGTGGCAGAAAGCAAAGAACTAAAGAACCTCTTGCTAAAAGTGAAAGAGGAAAATGAAAAAGCTGGCTAAAAACTCAACATTCATAAAACTAGCATCTGCCACTTCATAGCATATAGAAGGGAGAGAAGTGGAAGCAGTGGCAGGTTTTATTTACCTGGGCTCCAAAATCACTGTGGATGGTGACTGGAGCCATGAAATTAAATGACACTTGCCTTTTAGAAGGAAAGCTATGATAAACCTAGTCAGTGTATTAAAAACTAGAGACAGTACTTTGCCAACAAATATCCATATAATCAAAGTTATGGTTTTCCAGTAGCCAGGTATGGATGTGAGATTTGGGATATAAAGAAAGCTGAGCACTGAAGAATTAATGCTTTTGAACTGTGGTTTTGGAAAAGACTCTTGAGCATTCCTTTGAGTGCAAGGAGTTAAACCAGTCAATCCTAAAGGAAATCAACCTTGAATATTCATTGCAAGAACTGATGGTGAAGCTGAAGCTCCAATACTGTGGCCACCTAAAGCAATCTTACTCTTTGGAAAAGACTCTGATGCTGGTAAAGATTGAAGACAGGAGGAGAAGGGGACAAGAGAAAATGAGATGGTTGGATGGTATCACTGATTCAATAGACATGAATTTGAGCAATCTCCGGGAAATAGTGAAGAAGATGGAAACCTGGCATCCTGCAGTCCATGGGGCCATAAGGTGTCAGACATGGCCGAGGGACTGAACAATAACAAAGCTACATGTGCCTGGTGTCTATTGTATTATAAAGCATAGGTACAGAAGATTTCCTCCATTATAGAAAATGTATTGGGTAGTGCTTATCTAGAGTTTTTTTTTTTTTTTTTCTGGATGTTGTGTTATGAGACTTTACTGTTTATTGAGACTGTTTAGCATTTCTGTCTCATGTCCACTAAATGCTAGTGGTACTCTCCCTTGAATCAATCTAGCAGCTAAAACCTGACCCACAATTGCAAATGTTCCATCAAGGAACTCAGTTACCCACATTTGAGACTCACTGAGCTTTTATGTTAGAAGAATCCCCTCCCTTTATGGGTATATCTTCAGGTTGCTTCTGCCTAAAGAGAGGGAAAATTAGAAAGATGACTTAACAAGATAGCCCTGGCTCAGGGCCTAACTCTGTACTCCATTCCCCCTTTCCTTCCTCCTCCTGCTGATCTGTTACCTCCATTTGGGGGACTGCAGGAACAAGACCCTGCAGATGGAAAAGATCAAAACACGTTTGAAGGCTGAGTTTGAGGCCCTTGAATCAGAGGAGAGGCACCTGAAGGAATACAAGCAGGAGATGGACCTCCTGCTACAGGAGAAGATGGCCCATGTGGAGGAACTTCGACTCATCCATGCTGATATCAATGTGGTATGTGGCTGGCTGCCTGAAGCCTATTTTTGGGCACTTCGCAGAGGAATAGGTTGTAGTGAGTTCTGTGATCTCCTCAAGATGTGACTGTGGCCAACTTAGGGGAGTAGACATCAGGCTATGGTGAAATGGAAGAATCTAGGAGTTCTGAGATTCAGCCCTGGTTCTATCACTGATTGACTATGTATCACTGGACAAGTTCCTTCTCTCTGGGCCTCATTTTCCCTCTCTGTGCCATGAGAGGGATTCAGCCACTTCTGAGGTCTTATTCAGCTCTGATGTGCTCTGATTCTGGGAGTCTGGGAGTTGAGAGCTAGCCTTGGGGAAAAGCAGAGCAAGCAGATGCCTCTGGTGGTGGGGTTGGGTGAGGGGACTGAGCAGACAGATGCCTCTGGGGTCTAACTTAAATTTAGGGCTCCAAAGCTTTCAACTAGGCCTAACAAATCATCTGCCAGCCTATCAAGCTGGGGCTCCCTCATTTGAGTCTCTCTTTTGGAGACTTAGAATGTGGGGAATGAACTGCCTGCTAAGGTGATAGGTTTCCCACTTTTTAGAGTTATTAAAGCACAGTCTGGGTGATCATCTATCTGGGCAATGGTATTGGTGATTTCTTCACCAGGAGGGAGATTGGAGGTGCTGATCGGTAAGGCTCTTTCCAACCCTTAGAGCCTATGATAATGAGAAATAATTTTGGTTTTAAATTACATTTGAAGGAGCTAAGTTTCCATTCTTGGGAAACTCATATCTGGCAATATTTATTTCCTGATATTGCCAGGCCTAGGATCTTAAAGGAAATAGGAATGCAATTTGGATAATAGTTACTTGGGATTTTCTGTGTCATGAGATCACAGGATATGAGGGTCTTATTAAGAGTTGGTAGTTCTGCTACCAGCTAACCAAGGATAGAGAAAAAACAAGATATGAGTCACAAAGGGGCTGAAAATCTGGACCAGTGGATCTCAAACTTGAACATGCCTCATAAGTCATCTAGAGGTCCTATTAAAACACAGATTGTTGGACCCCACTCCAGAATCTCTGATTGCTTATATCTGGGGTGGTACCTGAGAACTTGCATTCCTAATGAGTTCCCAGCGATGCTGCTTATCTGGTAACTGCATTTTGGGAAACACTGATCTAGAAGAAAGGCCACTGGCCTAGGAGACAGAAGCCCTGAGGCTTTTTCTAGACTTTGCTCCTAAGAAGCATTTCTCTGAGGAAGTTCTCTCTCTCTGAGTCTCAGTTCTCTAACCTGTGAAATGATGGTGGTATGTAATGACCATTCTACCTTTAACATTCTATATTTGAATAATAATTATCATTTTATTGAGCTTTGGGGGGCTTCCCTGTTGTCTCAGCAATAAAGAATCTGTCTGCCAATGCAGGAGGTGTGGGTATGATCCCAAGGTCAGGGAGATCCTCTGGAGAAGGAAATGGCAACCCACTCCAGTATTTTTGCCTGGGAAATCCCATGGATAGAGGAGCCTGGTGAGCTACAGTCCATAGTGTAGCAAAGAGTTGGACACGACGTAGCAACTAAACACCAACAAACAAAACTGAGCCTTTACTCTGTGATAGCCTCTATACTGAGAGCTTATATTAATTCAACCATTGAAACTTCACCAACATTATATGAGGTAGGTACTATTATTATCATCATTACATAGATGAAGAAACTGAAGCTTGACAAGAGTCACAAAGAATATGTGGTGGGTTGAGGAGTTGATCATAGATTGGTCTGGCTCTGGAGCCTGTGCTTTTAACCACTCAGCTATAGAGTCTCACTGAGAATCTTGGAGTTTTTTCTGTGTGCCTACCTCATTCTGTGTTCCAGATGGAAAACACTATCAAACAGTCTGAGAATGACCTAAACAAGCTGCTAGAGTCTACCCGGCGGCTACATGATGAGTATAAGCCACTGAAGGAACATGTGGATGCCCTGCGCATGACTCTGGGCCTGCAGAGGCTCCCTGACCTATGTGAAGAGGAGGAGAAGCTCTCCTTAGAGTAAGCTGTCTGCCTCCTGTCCCTGCAACAAACACACACATGTGCGCACATGCACATATGTATATATACACACATAAAGCCTGTCATAGCCCTAGGCCAGTCAGTGGCTGACTTATTGCATTACCCTGGGCAAGTCTCTGTGTTGGGCTATTAGATGATTAGACTAGAATTACTAGATGGTGTTCAAAGTTCTTTGTGCAGTTTTGAGAATATAGGACTATGTCTATGACTTTATGTATCTGTGTGTCTGTGACTCTTAAGATCTAGAAGTCAAGTCAAGGTCTACAAGAGGTGTCCAGAAACCTTTGAAAATAAAGACGAGTGAGCTTTCCTCGCCTCCAGGGACTAGCTTAGAATTTTATCTTAAGATTCAGAGTTAAGAACTAGGCTTACTTTAAAGAGACATAGAGTTCAGTTCAGTAGAAGGAAGCAAACTCCCTTAAGGTAAGCAGGTTGCCTGTGGAAGTGATGAGCTTCTTATTCCTACAGATATGTCAGCAGAAGCCTGAAGACATTTAATAGGAATACTGCAGAGGAACTTGGGATGGAGGGTAGGCAAATGCCCTTTGAGAACTTAGATAGCCCTGTGATTTCTTGATTTTCCTGAGTCTGTCAGAGCCAGGGAGCAGGAAGATTACTTTTCCCAACAGACAGTGGGCCTAGTATGCATGGAGAAGAATCTTGTGCTGGAGAGGGTGCAGGAACTTTTTACAGTGAGCCATAGCCCAACCTTCTTTATTCTGTAGCATGGAGTCCTTAAGAAGGGTAAGATTATCCTTGCTTTCAGAATGATCCAGCTAGTGTTTCTTTTCTCCAAAGTTACTTTGAGAAACAGAAAGCAGAGTGGCAGACAGAGCCTCAGGAGCCCCCGATCCCTGAATCCTTGGCCGCTGCAGCTGCTGCCGCCCAACAACTCCAAGTGGCTAGGAAGCAGGACACTCGACAGACAGCCACCTTCAGGCAGCAGCCCCCACCTATGAAGGTGAGTGAGCTGTATTGACTGGAGGAAGCAAGGTATCCTCAAGCAGCCCCACAGAAGGTTGGGTCTGGGGCTTTGGTCTTATTTGGGGTCTTCCTAAAACAGCTTTTATTTGGGACACAGAAGAAAGGGTCGTGTGTGCTAGAGGAGACACACTGGTCTTTCATTCCCAGAAGAGTTAGAATGCAGGAATGTCAGTGGGCTCTGCTAAAGTATAACTTTTTAAAAGCTAGAAACATGACTCAGAAAATATATAGTGAGTGTATATCATTAACAAGGGAACAAGAAGCATTACAAATCTGGTTCCAGAAGCATTAGAGGAACAGATAATTATATAGTCAGGAAAGGAAAGAAATGCTGAAATAAGTTTGCAGTGTTAAATCCAGAAATGGTTAGTGTCCTATAGAGCAATAAAACTGTAATCTTTGTGATTACCTTTTCTTTGGAACACACAATTTGCATCTATACTGGGCAAAAAACATTTGTGCCTTGTTAACATTAAGTCACAGAATTCGGACCTTGATCAATAGAAATAGTCAAATAGTATAGTATGTAATTGAACAGTATTTATACTCAATAGAACAGAATAGAGAGCCCAGAAGCGAACCCTCATACCTACGTTCAATGTCTTCAACAAGGAGGAAAGATTACACAATGGAGAAAACTCAGTCTCTTCAGCAAGTGGTGCTGGAAAAGCTGGACAGCTACATGTAAAAGAATGTACTGCCTCATACCACACACAAAAGTAAACTCAAAATGGCTTAAAGACTTAGATATAAGGCATGATACCACACAACTCCTAGATGAGAACATAGGCAAAAAATTCTCTGACATATGTCATACCATTGTTTTCTTAGGTCAGTCTCCTGAGGCAATAGAAGTAAAAGCAAAAATAAACAAATAGGACTTAATCAAACTTATAAGCTTTTGCATCACAAAGGAAATCATAAACAAAAATGAAAAGCCAAAATATGAACTAGAAGGAAATATCTGCAAATGATGGGACAAAGGTTTAATACTCAAAATATAAAAATAGCTCATACAATCAAAAAAAACAACAAGCAATCCCATCAAAAAACAGAAGACCTCAATAAACATTTCTCCAAAGAAAATATACCAGTAGGCACATAGGCCATGAAAAGATGCTCAACATCACTAATTATTAGAGAAATGCAAATAAAAACTATAATGAGGCATCACCACACACTGGCCAGAATGGCCATCATTAAAAATTCTACAAGAGTTCTGCTGACCACTGCCAAGGACAGACCTTCTAATCATCTATTGCAATCCAAGGAGGCCTGTCCACATGACAGGCAATACTGAGGTTCCACTGAGTCAGATATCTCCACTGTGTTTTTGCACACTGGCTTTTGGAACTCAAGTAAAGGCCCTTTCATTTAGGGTGAAATTCCTCTTGGTAGATTGGACATAGGCTGGTCTTTGGAGAGAGATCAAGTCCTGAACTTTGGGAGTGGGAGCACTGACTCCAAGACCCTAGACTACCAGAGAACTAACACGAGGGAGTATCAAATAGTGAGAACTCACACAAGGAAACCACTTGAATACAAGACCAGGCATCACCCAATCACCAGTAGCACCCTGTGCAGGATGCCTCATCTAAACAACAAGCAAAACAAAAATACAAACCCAATCATCAGCAGACAGGATTACCACCTCACTCAGCCTTGTCCATCACAGGAAAAAAAATACAAACAAACAAAAATTCAGCACCAATATCACCCTATATGAAGCTTACACAAACCACTGGACCAGCCTTAGGAGGACAGAAACAAAAAGGAAGAAAGAACTCAACCTCAAAGCCTGGGAAAAGTAGACCTCAAACACAATAAGTTAAAAAAAAAAATGAAAAGGCAGAGAAATACTACACAATGAAGGAACAAACTAGAAATACAGAAGTCCAAATAAATGAAGAGGAAATAGACAAACTACCCGAAAAATAATTCAGAATAATGGTAGTAAAGATGATCAAAAACTTTGAAGACAGAATGGAGAAAAT
>SJYC01071703.1:0-14285 GCA_006408675.1 Madoqua kirkii
GGTCCCATCACTTCATGGCAAATAGGTGGAGAAACAGTAGAAAGTGTCAGACTTTATTTTTCTGGGCTCCAAAATCACTGCAAATGGTGACTGCATCCATAAAAATAAAAGACACTTACTCCTTGGAAGGAAAGTTATGACCAACCTTGACAGCATACTAGAAAGCAGAGACATTACTTTGACAACAAAGGTCCGTCTATACAAAACTATGGTTTTTCCAATAGTCATTCATAGATGTGAGAGTTGGACTATGCAGAAAGCTGACCGCCAAAGAATTGATGCTTTTGAGATGTAGTGTTGGAAAGAATCTTGAGAGTCCCTTGGACTGCAAGGAGATCCAACCAGTCCATCCTAAAGGAAATCACATTGGAAGGACTGATGCTGAAGCTGAAACTCCAATTCATTGGCCACCTGTTGCAAAGAGCTGACTCATTTCCAAAGACCATGATGCTGGGAAAGATTGAAGGAGGGAGGAGATGGGGAAAACTGAGGATAAGATGGTTGAATGATATCATCGACTCAGTGGCATGAGTTTGAGTAAACTCCAGGAAGAGTTGACTCATTAGAAAAGACTCTGATGCTGGGAGGGATTGGGGGCAGGAGGAAAAGGGGATGACAGAGGATGAGATGGCTGTATGGCATCACTGACTTGATGGACGTGAGTCTGAGTGAAGTCCGGGAGTTGGTGATGGACAGGGAGACCTGGTGTGCTGTGATTCATGGGGTTGCAAAGAGTCGCGCATGACTGAGCCACTGGACTGAACAACCAGGAATTGATGATGGGCAGGGAAGCCTGGTGTGCTGCAGTCCACAGAGTCACAAAGAGTCAAATGCGACTGAGCACTGAACTGAAACCCACCTAAAATCCTGCTCCTGTCACACAGTTCAAGGGCATCCTCTTCTCTCCCTCACAGCAGGGATCATGAATGTGAAAGTGAAAGTGTCTCAGTCATATCTGACTCTTTGTGACCCCATGGCCTGTAGCCTGCCAGGCTTCTCTGTCCATGGAATTCTCCAGGGCAGAAATGAGTGTATAGCCGTTCCCTTTTCCAGGGGATCTTCCCAACCAAGGGATCAAACTGATGTCTCCTGCATTGCAGGCGAAACCTTTACTGTCTGAGTCACCTCCTGATTCAAATGCCCTAATTTCTAGCAAAACCATATATCCAAAATAATAGACTCTAGTCTTACACTTGACTCTTCTATAATTTCTAAATGTGCTTACTTCTGCGAGTGTTGGGCATGTGCTCAGGCACTCAGCTGTGTCCTATTCTTTGTGATCCCATGGACTGTAGCCTGCCAGGCTCCTCTGGTCATGGAGTGTTCCAGGCAAGAATACTGGAGTGGGTTGCCATTTCCTACTCCAGGGGATCTTCCCCACCCAGGGATCAAATCAGCATCTGTTTCATCTCCTGCATTTGCAGGCTCATTCTTTACCACTGTACCACCTGGGAAGCCCCTGTAAGTGTCAGAACTACAAAAACTGGCAATGCTATCTGAGCTTCCTTGGTGGCTCAGATGGGAAAGTAGTATCCTTTTAATGATATCTTTTGTCTTTGTATCCATTTCGCTGACTGAAAATGTCAAACAACAACAACAACAAAACCCATCAGGAAGTCCATGTTCTACAAAGTTCTTTTCTTGTCAAGACAAGTTGTCTTATGTATTGATGCTAATAATATTAAATTACAAATTGCATTTTTTCCATCTTAAACCAAAGAGCTTTACTCCTGCATTTCTGTAAAAATTATAAGATTCTTAAAAAACAGATTTATGTGTGGGTTGAAAATTGCTTAGTTGTTTGGAAGTGCATGTTATTTTCAATACATGAAGAGTAGTTTTCAAAAAAATTGCTGAGAATTAATCGCCTCTCCTGTGTCTTCACTATATGTGACTCTTTGAAATATCTACCTAATTAGAGAAATTCTTATCTTCAGGAGACAAACTGACCTGCCCTGTTATCTGCAGGATAATTTTCCCCATCATTGATGTTTTCATTTCCAGTGCATGTTCAAGAGCTAGGGCTCTGAATCAAGAGTTTGAGTCCAAGTTGGTTTGAGTCCAACTCGGCCGTTTACTGAGTCAGTGCTCAGAGTTGACACATTAGGACAATCTCTGTTCTGATGGTAATGTCCATGTTGCCATTATATCCTCTGAATATTATCTCTGAGCAGCTGTATGACCTTGGATAAATTACTTAATTCATCTGTGCTTCAGTTTCCTCAACAGATAAAATTAATCTCTATCTTACTGAAATGTTATGAGGATTAAATATATAAGTATCTGTCCAGTGTTCACAAAGTTCCTGTCACAGAATAAGTGCTTAATATATGCTATGCATCATCTTTTGTTTCCCTCTGGCATCTTCTCATCTGTGTCTCTCTCACTTTTTCTGTGGTTTTCCTAAACTTATGCTCTTTTAGAATGTAACTGTGAAGAAAAAAAGGGAAGAGGGAGAAAAAGTTAAGGTAAGGATATTTTAGGTTATTTCAGCTCTCTGTTTATGAGGCACAAAAGAAGAGCTTATCAAAGGGAGTAGCTATGAAATGAAAATCAAGAACTAATGATAATAGTTGACATTTATTGAGCATTTATAATGTATGGGGCACTGTGATTTCTTAAATTTATTCTGCCACAGATTTTTTTCTAGCTATACCAATCAATAATTTAAGGACACTAGAATTTGC
Organism: Madoqua kirkii; assembly: GCA_006408675.1. Lineage (NCBI taxonomy): Eukaryota > Metazoa > Chordata > Mammalia > Artiodactyla > Bovidae > Madoqua > Madoqua kirkii. Next base: position 2,688 of record SJYC01071703.1, read on the forward strand.
TGAGGTTAAACAATTTGACATTCAATCAGTGACAGACTCAAAATTTCAATTTAGATGTTTGAGAATCCCAAGCATATACCTTAACTACTACATTTCACTTCACATTGGGGAAAATATGTATCCAGGCATTGGACTTAAAGGACTCAAGGAAATCTGGTTGATATGGCTGGAGTTATTTGAAAAGCTGTCAGATGATATTTTAATTTTTAGCTTATTGTTTCAGTAGCCAAAATGAAGACTTTCATCAGAAGCAGCTTCTTTTTTGATCTCTAAAAGCTGTAGGAGTCTTATCACCAACAAAACACCCAACAGTAATAAAGGTGGATTCATTAGCCTTATCTCTGTAGACGGGCTTGAACACCAGCTACCTAGAGTTGTCCCATACTATTTCACCTGGGCATAAGATGATAAATGGCAAACTGCCTTTTAAAAATAACCCCCCCCCCCATAACTCTTCATCTTTTCTGTTTCCTGGTCACTAGTATCTGAAGAAATTAAATAAAGCCTGCCAGCTTTTCCTCTGAAGGAGAACCAAAGACAGATCCCTTTTGGTAAATAATCCCCTTCTTTGCGCAAAAGAAATGTCACTTCTTAATGTAATTTGTAGCAACTTTTACTATTTCATGAATTCACATATTAGTTAAATCAGTCATGGAATCCATACACGAGAGGCAGAAGATAAACTTGAATTTTGGTTGATCTAATTTTTCTTGATTACAAATATTGAAAAGGGAAATTTTGGCAAATAAATACCTCTAAATATAGATTTCTGTTTTATATGCACCATATAACACACTATACTCAAAGATTTAAGATGAAAACCAAAGACTTAATTTCATCATAGACATTATACATATGTAAGAATACAGATGCTCATGTATACAGTTTTGTTAAATTGTATTATTGAGTTTTGGTTAAATTCAACGATCTGTAACGTTATGTAAAATGTCAAGATCTTACAAGGGAATTTTATTTTTCATTATCACCTCCTGTGAACACAGTGCATGTTTTGTCTTTTTCTTAGAGATTTGATAAATTTCCCCCAAGCTAAATATAAAAGATTTACTTTTAAGAATATCCATAGTTCAGTAATATCTGATTAATAAATAATGTTTTATAACTTTTATTTCATAAATATGTATCAAAGGCTGATTATGTGCACTCTCCTAGTCACTGTAAAGAAAGCAATGAGAAAAACAATGTCTTTGTCTATGAATGTTACAGTTAAGCAAAGAAAGACAATGAACAAAAAAACAAATCATATGTCACAGTAATAAGGGCTATGACAAACAGTGGAGTTGGGAAAGTGTGATGCTCTCAAGGTGCTAGTTATATATCAGGGATCTGTGGTTAAGCCTTCCCTGAGAAAATCCTTTGCTTACACATATATGAACAAGACTCATTATTTAAGACATTATTCTTCTCAAAAGAAAACATTTCTGAAAGGAGGCAGCAGAAAGGAAACTGACACCTAAGTACTGGAGCTTGAACAAATATCTCATATTTACCTAGATCACTTAGAAGTATATATATATCTAGGTTTGTGTGTGTGTGTGTATATATATATATATATATATATATTCATAAGTGGACTTGCTACAGTTTAAAAGAAAATATACAGACTCTGAGATGGGCCTGTGGCATGTAAAACAACACAACAAAATAAGCAAACACAGTCATAACAAAATGTTTTCAGGAAGAATTCAAATATAAGAAGATTTTTATTATTAGAATATGGAAGTATTTATATAATATTTTCTGCACCAATGCCTTATAGTTTAGAGAAACAAGAGGATCTCATGATCACAACAGGCAGTTTTGAAAAGTGCATTTTGGAGTAGAATAAATGTCCTTAATTCCATGCATCTGGGTATTGGCAAACAGAAACAAATAGCTGAAGTATGAAAGAATGTATATTAGAGATGACCTAAATTGTCCTTTAGTCATTTTACCAACAGTAACAAGATAAACAACTTGTCTAGTAGGGCAATAAACATGGTCCATAGAGCACTTTGGAGCACAGAAAGATAGAAATGAATCATTAGTACCATGAGGCAAGAAGATCAATTAAGACAAAGTAATTATACTGATATGTTTATGTTTCAGTTTATTCTAAATTGATATCCCTGGTTGCTTTTACAAGTCTGAATGAGTTTAGTATTGATAATTGATAATTGTAAATATCTCTTTTTTTCAGTAATAGCTTTATTGACTTATAATTCACATACCATAAAATTTACTTTCGTAAATTGTGCTATTTATTGCTTTCTAGTGTACTCACAGTGTTGTGAGACATTTCCAGTTCTCTTATTTTTAAATCACCAACTAAAATCATACATCCAAATGAAAACTCATGCCCGTTAGCAGTGACTCCTCACTCCAACTCATCCTACCCCTACTCCTCCAGCCTGACAACCAATAGTCTATTTTCTGTCTGTACAAGTTTGCCTGTGCAGTACATTTTATATAATATGTGGTCTTTTGTAACTGGCTTCTTTCACTTAGAATAATGTTTTCAAAGTTCATCTGGGTTGTGCATGTGTTAGTATTCTACTACTTTTAATTGCCTAATAATATTACACTGTATAGATATACCACATTATGTGTATCCAGTCTTTAAATGATGGACATTTGGTTTGCGTTCACATTTTGGTTAATAGGAGTAATTCTGCTCTGAATATTCACATACAAATTTTGTATGGGCTTATGTTTTCAATTTTCTTGGAGAGAGAGATAGACAAATATAGGCATATTAGATATAAATACTGAAATTGCTATATTACAAGATAATTGTGTGTTTGAGTAACTGATGAACATTCCAAAGTAGCTGAAACAGAATCAATCTCCCCAGCAGTGAATGAGGGTACTGATTTCTCCATATTCTTGTGAATATTTGTTTTCATTTGTCTTTTAATCACTCTAGAGGATGTGAAGAAAAATTTGGATTTGAAGTGCATTTATCTAAGAACTAATGATATTGAGCTTTTTTTCATTTCCTTATTAGCCATCTGTATGTTTTATTTGGGTATATGACTATTCAAAACCCACTGTCCATATGTTAATTGATTTGTCTTTTTATTGCTGAGTTTTTAAAAATATTATCTAGGTACACGTCCTTATCAGTATATAGTTTGAAAGTATTTTCCCCCATTCTGTGAGTTGCCTTTTCACTTTTTGATGGTGCTCTTTGAAAGACATTTTTTTTTTTACTTTGATGAAGCCCATTTTATCTATATTTTCTTTGATTTCTTGTATTTTTGGTCTCATAGTTAAAAAACCAATTGCCAAACCAAAATCATAAAGATTTACTTCTATTTTTCTTCCAAGATTTTTAGTTTTGCTTTTACATTTAATTATATGATTGATTTTTAGTTAATATTTATTTATGCTGTGAGATAGAGGTCATATTTATTCTTTTGCATGTGGATATCTCAATATCCTTTCAAAATTCTCCCTTTAGTTTTGACTTTCTACAGTTTGGTTACAATTTAGTGTGTTTCTCTTTGAGTCTGTTCTACTTAGAATTCAGTGAGCTTCTTGGGTGTATAGATAAATATTTTTCATCACGTTTAGGAAACTTCAACCATTATGTCTTCAAATATTTTTTTTTCTATCTCCTTTTCTCTCTCCACTCCTTCTAGAATAACAGTAATGTATATATTGATATGCCAGATGTTGTCTCAGAGTCACCAAAGCGCTTCTCAATTTTCTTCATTCTCCTTTTTTTCATGTTGATCCTCAGCCTAGATAATCTCAGCTGACCTATCCTCATATTGCATGATTTTTTTCTTATACCTAATGAAACTGATTTTGATTCCACTAGAGAAGTTTTTACTTCCATTGTTATACTTTTCAGGATTGCTATTTTGTTCTTTTAAAATTTCTTCTACTATTTGATATCTCTATTTAATGATATTATGTTCATGCTTTAATTTTTAGACATGATTCCTTTTCTCTTTTTAAAATAAATATTATTGCTGATTTAAGGTCTTTGTCTAGTAGGTCTAACATCTGGGTTACCTCTGGGAAAGTTGGCATTTACTGCTTTCAATTTTCCCCCCTGTGTATTGACCATACTTTCCTTTTTTCCTGTCCATCTCTATAAATTTTGTTGAAAACTCAACCTTTAAAGTAGTACAATGTGGGATCTTAGGAAATTTGACTTCCCCTTCTGCCCAGGGTTTTTTTGTAATTGCTCTTTTTTTGTTGTTATTGTAGTTGTTGCTACTGCTGTCTCTTTTTGTTTATATAGTGACTTCCCTGTAATAATTTTGTCAAGTCTGTATTCTTTGTTGTATGTGACCACTAAACTTACTGCTTAGTTTCCTTAATGGTCTGCTAATGATTGAGAGGGATTTCTTTAAATGCTTCAAATCAACAAGTCTCTCAATCTTTGTTCTAGGGCTCTGTATTTTAGGTTATGCTTTCAACCTTCCAGTATTTTATAACTCCACCTTAATCTTTACTTCCTGCTTGCACAGAGTTTTAAGGTGAGCTAGAGATATGAGATTTAAGCCAAATCAAATATTTCTAGGCCTCCACACAGCTGTGTATATGAAGACAATGTACTGTATCTCTCAGAAATATGTCAAAGCTTTTTAAAGCTTTGATGTGTTAAGTTGGTGTGTTAAGTCATTTCAGTTGTGTCTGACTCTTTGCGACCCTATGGACTATAGCTTGCCAGGCTTCTCTGTCTGTGGGATTCTCCAGGCAAGAATACTGGAGTGGGTTGTCATTTCCTTCTCCAGGGGATCTTCCTGACCCAAGGATCAAACTCCCGTCTCGTATGTCTCCTGAAATGGCAGGTGAGTTTTTACTACTAGGGCCACTTGGGAAGCCCTCTGAAAGCAGAGCTGTTGTACTTAGTCACTCAGTCGTGTCCGACTCTTTGTGACCCCCTGGACTGTAGCCCACCAGGCTCCTCTGTCCATAGAGATTCTCCAAGCAAGAATACTGGAGCAGGTTTCCATGCCCTCTTCACGGTATCTTCCTAACCCAGGGATTGAACCCAGGTCTCCCACATTGCAGGTGGATTCTTTACTGTCTGAGCCACCAGGGGTGCCCAAGAATACTGGAGGGGACAAGTATTCTTTTAATACTGGCACCAGGGGCACTTTTAAAGCCTCATATGTACATGTAATTTCCCAGATTTGTCTTTTGAGATTTTTTTCTGTTTTTTTGATCAATCTCTTGTTATATCTAACTAGACTCAGAGCTCAGGCAGTTGCCATGTTAAATATTACCACTGACTGTTTTTTAACAAACCCTTTTTAGGACAGAGTTTCTATAGTAAATGGTTGCTACATTGGGTCAAATAAAGGTAAGCCCTGTGAATGATGTTTTCCCAGGGTGCTGCCAGATAAACCAAATAATACATCTCTGGTAATGGGACTTTGGGTGCTCCAAAATGTCTGTCTTCTCCTGTCTGCCTCCTCCTGGAGGCTGCTAGGCTCCTGGCATTCACAGTTACTCTGGTTGTGAGATTGCTGTTTTCAAGGTCTCTGTGGATCTGGTAGAAGAGAATGTGAATAGAGCAAATTAAAATGCTACAAAGCTCACTATTAACCAAGATTTATTCAGTCATTTTTCTTAATGCTTCCTCAGATTGTTACAAGTCCTTGCTCAATTGCCAAAGAGAGTTGTGAAATACTTGATATATATGGAGATTTGTTATAACAATTGGCTCACACGGTTATGAAGGCTAAGGAGTCCCACAGTATCCCTTCTGCAAGCTGGAGAACCAGGAAACTCAGCATACAGTCCAGTCTGAGTCTGAAGGGCCACTAGTGTAAGTCTTAAAGTCCAGGAACTCTGATATCCGAGGGCAGGAGAACATGAACATCCCAGCTCAAGAGGACAAGAAGAGAGAGGAAATTTTCCCTTTCTCTGTCTTTTTCTTCAAGTCAAGCCCTCCACAGATTGGATAATTGCCCACTTTAGTGAGGATGGATCTTCTTTACTCAGTCTACTAATTCAAATGGTAATTTCGTCTAGAAATACTTTCCGGGATGCACCCAGAAATGCGTTTTAACAGCTCTCTGGACGTCTGATAGCCTGGTCAAGTTGACATGTAATATTAACCATCATAATAGATAATTGTTCCATAAAATGGACAAAATATACTATACTCCTAATGTAGAACTGAAGCAGAGAATTTGCTCCTGGGAATGCCCTGGAGTCATATTCTTTGCACAAGTGGCTAGGTAGGCAAGCAGATGTATGTTCTTTACTTTGTATCTCACAGTATGTTATTATTAGAATTTTTTTTCCCTTCTTAGTTATTTTCTATTGAGTTAGAGGGCATGGGCCAATGTTGTAAATGACACAAGGTTTGCTCAAAGAAACATATAGATGTAGGACTGATAATACACATTTCTCTCTTGGGCAAAGCGGGGCTATATGCTTTGTAGGTTTTGCTCCAGAAGAAAACCTCTTTTCCCTGATGCTCTCATATTAGAGATTTGAATGAGGGCAGGATCATCCTAATTGGAAGGTTTTGAGTTAATAATCTGGGCTTCAGTCTTGCTGGCCTGAAAATTTAGTTTCTCTGGTGCCTCTCTGCATATTAGCATTAGGTGTAACTAAAGGTCTTATTGTTCACAAACTCCCAGGTCAGAGACCTGACTACTAGACTACCTGAGGAATTGCTGCAATGGTTATCCAGAGAACCAACTGTTTTGTTTTGTTTCTTCATTATCTTCCATACTGTGTTGAAACTTATCTAAAGTCTTCTTTTCAAATTTGTCAACATATTGTGTAAATGTAGTCTCCAAATTATTTCCCATATATTTTATCCTATTAGTAAAGTTACTAATGAAATGAGTGTTGAAATACATGAGTTATATAAATCTGGCTCCTCCTGAATTCCAGAACTTGAGAGTAAAGTAATTTCTGTAGATTCATTTCATCACTCTCAGGATGAGGAAACAACAAAAGATGATCTCTAATCTCTTACAAATGCATGATTCTGTAATGATATACAGTGTGGATAAATTTACTAAAGGAAATAACTCAATTTCTAAATATCAACACAGATTACTTTACCACTTTTTCATTGAGAATGTCTTTTTTTATTCCAGATTTCACTTTACCTTGATATGCTTGTTTCTTAGAAACTGTACAGTAGCCAAGCAAGAGATTGGTATATCTTGCTTGGAAGATAATGTGTTAAATTTATCTTGCTATATTTTAATTTCACTGAATCCAAGCAACTTTACCATAATTGCATTTCAAAAGTTCACAACACTCCTGTCACATAGACTTTTCTCTCTTAATAGGTATAAAACTGGCTACAAGAAAAGAAACTTTATAATACTTTATATATACAAAGGTCAAGTCAGATGTCATTTGTGTAGCTATCGCTAGTAAAATAATCATGTACTGTAATTAGCACCATATTGTGTTAATTCTGCCCATTCTTAGAAACACAGACTTCTTTTTGTTGCTAATGAATAGCTAGAAAATGAACTCATTTTAGATGACAACACTAAAATGGCCATGTCTACTTTTTGCTTTTCCCATTCAGTTCAGTTGATCAGTCATGTCCAACTCTTTTGACCCCATGGACTGCAACAAGCCGTATCTCCCTGTCCATCACCAACTCCCAGAGTTTACTCAAACTCATGTCCGTTGAGTCAGTGATGCCATCCAACCATCTCATCCTCTGTCGTCCCCTTCTCCTCCCTCCTTCAGTCTTTCCCAGCATTAGGGTCTTTTCAAATGAGTCAGTAATTTACATCAGGGGGTCAAAGTTTATTGAACTTGAGTGAATGATTGAGTAGCATAATCTGATATTTATTATTTATCAAGCGTTGGAGAAGACTCTTGAGAGTCCCTTGGATTGCAAGGAGATCCAACCAGTCCATCCTAAAGGAGGTCAGTCCTGGTTGTTCATTGGAAGGACTGATGCTGAAGCTGAAACTCCAGTACTGTGGCCACCTCATGAGAAGAGCTGACTCATTGTAAAAGACTCTGATGTTGGCAGGGATTGGGGGCAGGAGGAGAAAGGGACAGCAGAAGATGAGATGGCTGGATGGCATCACGAACTTGATGGACGTGAGCTTGGGTGAACTCCGGGAGATGGTGATGGACAGGGAGGCCTGGCGTGCTGCGATTCATGGGGTCGCAAAGAGTCAGACATGACTGAGCGCCTGAACTGAACTGAAATGAACTGAAGATGAACTGGGCAGTAGAAGTGTGTCCCAAATAGGAATTAGTTTATACCACGGGAACAATTCTTTTCAGATTGAGTATGAAGTACTGATTTGTTATTGTTTAGTTGCTAAGTCGTGTCCAATTCTTGTGACCCATGAACTGTATGTAGCCTTTCAGGCTTCTCTGTCCACAAGATTTCCCAAGCAAGAGTACTTCAGTGGGTTGCCATTTCCTTCTCCAGGGAGTCTTCCAGATCCAGGGATCAAACCTGCATCTCCTTCATTGGAAGGCAGATTCTTCAGTGCTGAGCCACCAAGGAAATCCAGGAAATGCTGATTTCAGTAAAAACTTCTCAAGATATTTTTAAAATCATAATGTCATTTTAAATGTACACAATGAATTGTATTTATTTCAAAGGGAAATTCCTGGGTTGAGAAGATCCCCTGGAGAAGGAAATGGCAATCCACTCCAGCACTCTTGCCTGGAAAATCCCATGGACAGAGGAGCCTGATAGGCAACAGCCCATGGGGTCGCAAAGAGTCGGGCATGACTGAGAGAGCGACTTCACTTCACCATTATTTTAACTTAAGAAAAATATGAATCATTGTAGAACAGATTTCTGAATCTGAGTTTGACTGTATGTGAAATTCTACTTAGAAAGAAGTGGTGTTTGACAGCACCCTTGTAAAATGGCCCTTAGAACTGAAGTTTTCCTTTTTTCAGATAAGTGAGAGTAGAAATGTCTTTATACAGGGTTTCCGCTGGGAAATATCTATAAAATGTTACAAAGACATACATGAAAAATTTGAAAGAATTAACTTAAGAAAAATATGAATCATTGTAGAACAGATTCTGAATCTGAGTTTGACTGTATGTGAAATTCTACTTAGAAAGAAGTGGTGTTTGACAGCACCCTTGTAAAATGGCCCTTAGAACTGAAGTTTTCCTTTTTTCAGATAAGTGAGAGTAGAAATGTCTTTATACAGGGTTTCCGCTGGGAAATATCTATAAAATGTTACAAAGACATACATGAAAAATTTGAAAGATAAGCTATAATTCTAAATGGATAACCATAGACTTTTCTGGGCCAAGGTCTCTCAGCTTTGGCACTATTGACTTTTTGTCCCTGTAATTCTTTGTTGTAGGGGGCTGTCATGTGTGCTGCAGAACATTTAAGAGCATCTTTGCCCTCTGCCCATTAGATGGCTGCCCTCTTTTAGTTGTGACAATCAAAAATGTCTACAGATAAGATCAAATGTGTCCTAAGGAGGAAAAACAACCCTTACCTCCCCTACTTCATTTAAAGCCACTGTTCTCAACAAAGCAATGATGTAACATGTTTTCTCTGATTCGGGTGCCGACACGTGGTTCTGATAGGAGATCCATTGTGGTAGGAAATACTTGGGATGAGTTGTATGAGTTCTTTATATATTATGGATATTAACTCTTTTTCAGGTATATGATTTGCAAGTATTTTCTCCTGGGGATGACCAACAGTCTTGTGTGTATGGCAAAATGTTTAGGTGCGTTGGTATCTCTGTACAGGTACCGAGGAGCTGGGATTGCTCCCTGATAGCTATACGGCATTCTGCAGGCTCTTTGTTCAGGTTTCTGAAGAACACAGTATCATTTATAGAAAGCTGGATTGTAGTTTCCCCCTACTGGCAGTTTCTGAAAATACCATTAGACTTCTACTATCTATCTCTTGAAAGCTCTATAGACATTGCTAACCCTCCCCTTAAAATCCTTCCAACTTCTCACTTCCTAATTTTTCATTTTTATCACGGGTGGACTGTACTACAAAACACCAAAATCTGTTTTTTCATTGCTACCTAGTAAGTTACTCCAAAACTTAATGGTTTAAGAAAAAAAAACATTTTTGATGTCACGCACAGTAATATTTGTCAGAAATTCAGGAGCTGCGTAGCTGACAGAGTCTCATTTGAAATCTGTTGTGAGTTTGCCGTCAAGATAACATCTGGGTCTAAAGTCAACCAAAGTTTTAACTGGAACTAGAGGATGCATTTCCAAGGTGGCTCTCTCACATAGCAGGAAGCAGGACTCTTCAGTCTCTTGCTGGCTGTCAGCACGAGGCTTTGCATGGCTTCCCACAGGGCCACTTCAGAATTCTCATGACACGGCCGCTGGCTTCCCACAGAGCAAATGATCCAGCGAGTTAGAAGGTAGAAAGTGTTCTGTGACTTAATCTGGGAAGTCACACTTGTTTCTGTCATATTCTTTTGATTGCAAAGTCAGCCCTATTCACTGTAGGAGGGAACCACATAAGGGAGAAATGCCAGGAGGCAGGTGTCACAGGGAGCCAAACATCTTGGTGGCTGACTGCCATAATCTCTTGAGTTCATTTCTGTTGTTTGGTTTTCTTTTGGCAGTCAGTCACATTGTTTCAGTTGTATGGTGGACTTTGTGCTGATGCTCCAAATGACACTATCTTTTTTTGTTTTTAACCTGAAGTTTAACTTTCCTCTATTAAGCAGGTAGCAGTAAGGGGATCATTACCTCAGTTTAGCTAGGTTGGATCAGTACTGGATTGCAGGCTGGCTGTGATTCTCTCTAATTTTGATTTTCTTTCCTCTGATGTGTCCTGTCTAGGCTTTTTACCAAGAGCCTGCTGAGTCACTGTCTCCTTTCTGAAAGATAATACATGTATCATGGAGAAAATTGAATTGCATATTTAGGATTCATGGCATTTTGAAATTTTTACACCAGTGCTTTATGATTTTCAAAGACTTTTCCAGTAGCCTACCTCTTAATGGGCCAAGCCATCCTCAGCTCACACCCAGCATTGCCAAATATCCCCAAAGGGATAGTTTTCTGGCAGCCCTGCAGAAAATAATATGTCTAGTAACAGATTGCTCACTCACAGAAGTCTCCCTGTTTAAGTATTCTTATGTTGCAATTCATTGTTCCTCTTTCCTGTAGCTCGCTCTAATGCTTTGGCACACACACACACACACACACACACACACACACACACACACACACACATATATATGTTGCTTAGTTGCTAAATTGTGTCTACAGGCTCCTCTGTCCATGGGATTTCCTAAGCAAGAATACTGGATTGGGTTGCCATTTCCTTCACCAGGGGATCTTCCCAACCCAGGGATTGAGTCTGGATCTCTTGTCTTGACAGATGGATTCTTTACCACTGAGCCACTTGGAAAGCTCATATATAGATACATATCACTGAGAGTATGATATCTATATCTATATCATGCAGAGTATAGTCTTCCATAGAACAGATTATTTTTATATCCTTAAATCCTCCTTGCAACTAAAACACTCTCCAGTTCATTGCCTGAGAAAAGAAATTAAGAGGGGCTGTAAACCATTCAATATCACAGTTATCCAAGTCTATGCCCCAACCAGTAATGATGAAGAAGCTGAAGTTGAACAGTTTCATGAAGACCTACAAGACCTTTT
>SJYC01071704.1:0-24102 GCA_006408675.1 Madoqua kirkii
GGACTGAGCGACTGTACTGAACTGACTGAAACAAAGGCCAGTTCTTGGGCAAGATACATTGTTGTCCAAGGCTTAAGGAAAACGAGAGAATGTTCACCTCCTCCTTAAAGGGCCTTGCACTGCCTGCCTAAGTAAGCTTTAACTCTTTAACTCTTTCATCCTCCTCTCTGAAGTACCTTGTTCTTCAGTAGCATACTCAAGTCTGACACTTTGCGACCCCATGGTCGTGACACCATCTTCCAGAACTTACTCAAACTCATGTCCTCTGAAGTACCTAGATAACAGTATTGGGTTTCCTCAGTAATTTTACAAATGTATCATTGGAAGGACTGATGCTGAAGCTTCATACCTTGTCCACCTGATGCAAAGAGCTGACTCATTAGAAAAGACCCTGATGGTGGAAAAGATTGAAGGCAGGAAGAGAAGATGATGAGATGGTTGGATAGCATCACTGACTCAATGGACCTGAGTTTGAGATAGCTACAGGAGATGGTGAAGGATAGGGAAGCATGGTGTGCTACAGTCCATGGGGTTGCAAAGAGTCAGACACGACTGAGCAATTGAAAACAACATATCTCCTCCTCCTATCATCCCAAATGGAAGGTGTTAACTACTTGATGGCCATGAGCACATAGCCCAGGCCCATGGAGCCTAAAGACTGATAATGTTAACTCCTGTGACACCAGCCTATTACCTCACCATCAGTCAGTCCTAGAATTGTGCACTAGCTGATCACATACCCTGAGATCTCCCCCTCATTTACTTGGTTTTAAAAATTTTGCTGAAACCCTTTGGAGACCTTGGAGTTTTGGGGGCATGAGCCCTGCAATAAATGTTTATTTGCTCCAGACTCCATTTCCGTTTGTTTGGCCTCACTGTGCTTGAGCACAGGAACTTGCATTAACATGTACGCACCATCTTCTGTCCTTGCAGAATTTCCCTTCATGGGGCTTGTACATCATAAGGAACATATGGCCCTGTGACATGAGATTGATTTGCTCTGCTCGTAGTGTAGTTCTGATGATGGCAAGTGCAAAATTATGATGCCTGATCATAACGAGACCAACGTGACTGGGAATGCAGCAAATATTGAACAGCTTTTCCTATATGGAGATGCTGGGAGCTATGCAGCATGACAAACAAGATATTTTATTATTCTCCTGTCTGCATAAGTTTTTAGGACATATTTATAAACATTTGATTGTCTTACTAAATTTACTCTTCAAAACTAAATTTACTTGCCAGAGCTCAAATTATGATATTCATTTTAGTTCAGTTCAGTCGCTCAGTCATGTCCGACTCTTTGTCACCCCATGAATTGCAGCAAGCCAGGCCTCCCTGTCCATCACCAACTCCTGGAGTTCACTCAGACTCACATTCATCAATCAGTAATGCCATCCAGCCATCTCATCCTCTGTCGTCCCCTTTTCCTCCTGCCCCCAATCCCTCTCAGCATCAGAGTCTTTTCCAAAGGGTCAGCTCTTTGCATGAGGTGGCCAAAGTGCTGGAGTTTCAGCTTTAGCATCAGTCCTTCCAAGGAACACTCAGGACTGATCTCCTTTAGGATGGACTGGTTGGATGTCCTTGCAGTCCAAGGGACTCTCAAGAGTCTTCTCCAATACCACAGTTCAAAAGCATCAGTTCTTCGGCACTCAGCTTTCTTCACAGACCAACTCTCACATCCATACACGACTACTGGAAAAACCATAGCCTTGACTAAATGGACCTTTGTTGGCAAAGTAATGTCTCTGCTTTTGAATATGCTATCTAGGTTGGTCATGACTTTCCTTCCAAGGAGTAAGCGTCTTTTCATTTCATGGCTACAATCACCATCTGCAGTGATTTTGGAGCCCCCCAAAATAAAGTCTGACACTGTTTCCACTGTTTCTCCATCTATTTCCCATGAAGTGATGGGACCAGATGCCATGATCTTCGTTTTCTGAATGTTGAGTTTTAAGCCAACTTTTTTATTCTCCTCTTTCACTTTCATCAAGAGAAGACTCTACACGTGGACATCACCAGATGGTCAACACCGAAGTAAGACTGATTATATTCTTTGCAGCCAAGATGGAGAAGCTCTATACAGCGTGCAAAAACAAGACCGGGAGTTGACCGTGGCTCAGATCATGAACTCCTTATTGCCAAATTCAGACTTAAATTGAACAAAGCGGGGAAAACCACTAGATCATTCAGTCATGACCTAAATCAAATCCCTTATGATTATACAGTGGAATTATGATATTAGACTTGGAAATTAGTAGCATATTTTTGTCATAACTTCCAACAATTCCCAGAAGTTATGCTAATTAGAAGTTTCCTGAGGCTCTTGGTTTGACAACTGAGATCAAGCAACTGGGTTTAATTACAGAAAACAGAAAATTACAAATGCAAATGTGTCACTAAGGCCACACCTTAAGAACAGAATGTTGCTCATTAATCACGCACATTGAAACATAACGTGTCCATTCTAAGATATGCAATTGCTATTATTCTTTTGAGGGAATCACAGAATCAAAGAGCTGGAACAGATTTCAAGTATTACCTAAGAGAATTCTATTGGGTTGTAGCCACTCACTTGTCTGCCATCTCTACACACCTTCTTCAGAATTCTTTCTACTGCTATAGCATCAGGAAAGTACAGTTTTTCATTAATAAACTTTACTTGATGTAAACTTATTGACAAATCCTTGATGTGTAAGAGTTCAATACACCTTTCTTTTCTAATTTCAATTTTAATTCTGTGTCTCTCAGTTAAAATTTGGTTTCTTGTTGCAGCTCTGTCACTAATCAGTTGAGTGACTGAATAAGTCTCTACCTTTCTAAGTTTAATACAAGTGTGCAAACTAGATTAAAATAAAGTTTGAATTTATTCCAGCTGAAATTCTTATTATTTTAATTCTGCAGTATAACAGCATAGCCTTGATTCCTTAATGAAATCGTTCATTTAATGAATATTTAAGCCTATTATGTGCAAGAGATTGTAGGCCATCTCCAAAGATGGGAAGAGAGAGAAGAAAATTAACATATACTTTTGTATTATCAGGCTGCATGCTTTTCTTGGAATATCTCTTGAAAAAACAATAAAGCTGATTGGCTTTTCTGAAGCCCCATGGGCTTTAGATATTTATAACTTCATTTTTCCAAATAGATTCATCCCTTTGTACAATTCAACTTATTTTCTCTGATAAGAATCATTTCAGTTTTTGTTCTATACACAGTTGTCTTAATAACATATCTCATTTGGTGGGTAATCTAGATAATTATATAGCTTTGTATTTTAAAATGAGCTTCAGGTATTATAGGAAAAGGATCCCAGCTGTAAGGAGCAGGCCCAAAGCCTGTTGTCTGCAGAGCTGGGGCATCTGGAGTGCCGTGAGCTCCAGTCGTTGCCCTTACAGTGCTGGCTCTTCTCTCTGTTCTGTTTCCACAGATGGGCATGCTAGGTGACTCAGCCATGTTTCGGAGCAACAGCTTTATAATTTGCCCACTCTTGAAATCTAATTTCAACACATTGCATTCTTAATTTGGGCATTACTATTACCGTTGCATAGGAATATTAACTGCTGTTTATTAAATATATAACTGTATGCCAGATGGTGTTCTAAGTACTTCATAAATATTACTGCATTTAATTCTGACAAATCTGTAAGGTGGATTTTATTATCATTCTGGTTTTTCTTATGAAAAATGTTAAGCAGCTTGCCTAAGTCCATATAGTTTATAGCAGGGAGCAGAGCAAGAATTTCCATCCCAGTCTGACTAGTTTTGTTCTGTTACTAGTCTTTATTTTAACTACCAAGTACCAGTTTAACTCTTAATTATGTACCACTCCCTTGTTTTCTCCATATACATCATGTTTTCTGTCACTGACTAATGTAAAGTCTCTATTTAAACCAGTTTGTGAATCTACATTCCACTTATTTTTTTTAAAGATATGTATAATTTTGTACAAGAAATCTAAAAGTTTTAAAAGATATAAAACTATAGATCTCAAAATCAATAATATTTCATTCAAAATTTTAACTTGAATACCTCAGTATTTATATATTGGAAATGCTGCCATTTTGCAAAATCATTTTGAAACTAATTTCTCTGTGGGAATACTTTTTTAGTATGCATTTTCCTCTTTAGGCATAGAAAGAAAAAATGCTCTCATTTATGCACAGATAATTACAATATTCACATAACCTTTAAAAGTCTTTATTATTATTTTCTTTCCCTTCAAAGTTTCTGTATTTACTGAATTTTATATCAGCCTAAGCACAGGGAATTCTTCCAGCTTGCACTTGAACTAATTTTTTGAGAAAAGCAGCATAATTTATACCTTATATTGCATAGTATTTATGAAACTGAATTTATTAAGGCTTTTCAGACAAATGTGTTTAGGACTTGCTGGCATTTTTTTTCCTGGCTTGGTTTGATTATTCAGTGCTGATTTATGGCCATCGTCCCCCTGCACATCTTTGGATGTTTCTCTACTAGTAACAGGGAAAATCCAATAACTACAGCTTTTGCTATAGAAATATGATTTCTTGGCCTCTCTTTGTTATAACAAGTTTAGGGGTCTCTTATTTTCTTTTTACATAGTGTCTTTTAGAATAATTTACAGCTTCTTATTTGTCTCCCCTCTGTGTACTGTCAATTAACATGCAAAACAGAACAATTTTTCCTCATTACCTAGTCCAGGCCATTCAAAGAGAGATAGTACGGAACAGGGCATAGATATGAGTGATAAAGTCAAAATCAGTTCAGTTCAGTTCACTTCAGTCGCTCAGTCGTGTCCAACTCTTTGCTAACCCACGAAGTGCAGCATGCCAGGCCTCCCTGTCCATCACTGGCCCCTGAAGTTTACCCAAACTCATGTCCATCAAGTCGATGATGCCATCCGGCCATCTCATCCTCGGTCGTCCCCTTCTCCTCCTGCCCCCAATCCCTCCCAGCTTCAGGGTCTTTTCCATTGAGTCAGCTCTTTGCATGAGGTGGCCAAAGAATGGGAGTTTCAGCTTTAGCATCATTCCCTCCAAAGAACAATACTTGGGTTCAAATTCTGCTTCTACTGCTTTTACACCATATGACCTCAGCGTGTGTGCTGTGTGCGTGGTCACTCAGTCATGTCCGACTCTTTGCAACTCCATGGACTGTAGCCTGCCAGGCTCCTCTCTCCATGAGGATTCTCCAGGCAAGAATACTGGAGTGGGTAGACTTTCCCTCCTCCAGGGGATCTTCTCAACCCAGGGATCCAAACCAGGTCTCCTGCACTGCAGGTGGATTCTTTACCATCTGAGCCACCAGGGAAGCCCCTGGTGGTGTATGACCTTCAGGCATGTTAATTCATATACCTCAGTTTTCTCATCTTAAAACGGGGTTAATACAAATCAACTGATATTAATTAAACATAGTATATGTGAAGCATTACTTTGAAAACTTTTGTATTCATGAACACATTCAGTCCTCACAATAACCCCATGTGGAAGTATAAATATCACCTCCATTTTACTGGTAAATAAGCTAAGGC
Organism: Madoqua kirkii; assembly: GCA_006408675.1. NCBI lineage: Eukaryota > Metazoa > Chordata > Mammalia > Artiodactyla > Bovidae > Madoqua > Madoqua kirkii. The sequence continues at coordinate 5,516 of SJYC01071704.1, forward strand.
ACGGGCTTCCCTGGTGGCTCAGCTGGTAGAGTTTTGCATGCAGCTTGAAAAGAGCTCTTGGTTACATACTTGTGTACCTTTAATAATAAATGAAAGGAGTAGGGGCTGTATTTTTTTTCTCTACAGAAGTATTTGATTGACTGGGTTAAAGTCTCTGGAAACTTGATAGAGATCAGTCACCTTCTTTTATATATGAAGAAGCAGACACCTTGTTGGGTTATATGACTTGGCTAATATTTGGATAGTTCAAAGTTTAGAACCCAGATTTTCTATCCCAAGGAATGCTGAGTTTTTTTCTCTCCCATAAGTTCAATGTGAAAGCTCCTCACCTTGCTATCAACTTAGTGTTGGCAATTCATTTTTTAGTTAAAAATATACAAGGTCAAGGAGATATTGCTTGTCTTGTCTTTCTACTTCCCAGGAAACAGTGAAGACACATTACTTTGGCACTAGTTATGAACTTTTGGCAAGAGAGAGTAATGTATATTTTTACTTTGTCACACATAACCACCAATTTACATTTGGTTATGATAATGTAGATAGTTCCTTTAGTTGCCTTTTTCTACTGAGAAAGTGTAAGGTTTATTTCACTAATCATTCACATTATCTAATCAAATTATATAAATTTGCCTTCTTCCTTAGTCTTTGGAACCATGTGGGAAAACTAAATACCAGATAAGGACTCTCAAGTAAAGGTCAGACAAAGCAGAAAACAACATATCCAAGATGCACAGATTTTTCTAAAGATAATAGAAAAATCTAGGATTAATTTTTTTTTCTGTTTTTATTAATATTTTTTGTACTGCAGTGTAGCTGATTTATAATGTTGTGATAGGTTCTAGTGGACAGCAAAGGGAGTCAGCCATATATATACATGTATCCATTCTCCCCCAAACTTCCCTTCCACCCAGGCTGCTGCAGAGTTCCCTGAGCTGTGTTTTGCACTGTGGTTTTGAAAGGAAGGACTTCCTTGATGGCCCAGTGGTAAAGAATTCGCGTGCAATGTAGGAGACACAGGAGACAAAAGTTTGATCCCTGGGTTAGGAAGATCCCCTGGAGAAGAGAATGGTAACCCATTCCAGTATTGCCTGAAAAGTCCCATGGACAGAGGAGCCTGGCAGGCTGCAGATCAGTTCAGTTCAGTTCAGTTCAGTTCAGTTCAGTCACTCAGTCATGTCTGACTCTTTGCGACCCCATGAATTGCAGCACACCAGGTCTCTCTGTCCATCACCAACCCCAGAGTTCATTCAAACTCATGTGCATTGAGTCAGTGATGCCATCCAGCCATCTCATCCTTGGTTATCCCCTTCTCCTCCTGCCCCCAATACCTCCCAGCATCAGAGTCTTTTCCAATGAGTCAACTCTTTGCATGAGGTGGCCAAAGTACTGGAGTTTCAGCTTTAGCATCATTCTTTCCAAAGAAATCCCAGGGCTGATCTTCAGAATGGACTGGTTGGAGCTCCTTGCAGTCCAAGGGACTCTCAAGAGTCTTCTCCAATATGACAGTTCAGAAGCACAATTCTTTGGCGCTGCAGTTCAAAGGGTCGCAAATACTCAGACATGACTGAGCACACATGCAGCACAACTTGAAAGGAAGACAGTGAGAACTAAAACCAGACCCAAGCAAACAAACGAACAAAGCCTGGAAACTTAGGCTTGAGAGGAACTTACCTAAACACTCAAGTTCAAAGTTGCTGCTCAACCATTAACTGTCCCAGAAATGGTAAATGTCATGGTTAATGTGACAAGTGGTCTTTACGTGTATCATGTATATTCATGAATTCTCTGCGTCCCAAGGCAATTGAATTGACAGATTTATCTTAACCTTTCATATAAATATAAGCTTACATTGAATTGGAATATTTCCCTCCTCTGTGTTACTTTTTGTTCTTTAGTTGAGAGTGATTTTTACTGTTTGGTTAAGAATGATTTTTGCAATTGTTAATTTCTCAGAATGGCTGGATGTAGACATTCACAGAATAAATAGAACTGTTAGAGATGATAAAAGAGATGATGATTCTAAGTGAGATTAAATGGATTCAATCAACATTGATTTCTATGACAGCATAAAATATAAAAAGTCAAGTTTCTTGGAGTTTGAGGTTTTTTATTAGTTTTATCTGACTCTTTACACTGGCACTTAATATCTAAAATTTTATCTAATATTAAAAACACTTATTAAATCAAATCCTTTATGAGTATGGTGGTGACATACCGGAGGTGGTGATTATGGTGCTATGGTTATTATAGTGGAGGTGAAAAATAGATTCAAGAGATTAGATCTGGTAGACAGAGTGTCTGAAAAACTATGGATAGAGGTTTGAAACATTTTACAGTAAGCAGAGACCAAAGCAATCCCAAAGAAAAAGAAATGCAAGAAGGCAAAGTGATGGTCTGAGGAGGCTTTACAGATAGCTGAGGAAAGAAGAAAAGCAAAAGGCAAGGGAAAGATGTACCCAACTGAATGCAGAGTTCCAGAGAATAGCAAGGAAACATAAGAAGGCCTTCTGAAATGAACAACGAAAGAACAGAGAAAACAATAGAATGGGAAAGATTAGAAATCGCTTCAAGAAAATTAAAGCTACCAAGGGAACATTTCCTGAAAGGATGGACATGATAAAGGATAGATTGGTAAAGACCTAACAGAAGTAGAAGAGATTAAGAAGAAGTGGCAAGAAAATGCAGAACTATACAAAAAAGGTCTTAATGACCCAGATAAACACAATGGTTTGGTCATTCATCTAGAGCCAGACATCCTGGAGTGTGAAGTCAAGTAGGCCTTAGGAAGCATTACTATGAACAAACCTAGTGGAGGTGATGGAATTCCAGCTGAGCTATTTCAAATCCTAAAAGATGATGCTGTTAAAATGCTGCACTCAATATGTCAGCAAATTTAGAAAACTCAGCAGTGGTCACAGGACCAGAAAATGTCAGTTTTCATTCCAATCCCAAAGAAGGGCAATGGCAAAAAATGTTCAGATAATGATACAATTATACTTATTTCATATGCTAGCAAGGATATGCTGCAAATTGTTCAAGCTAGGCTTCAGCAGTACATGAACTAAGAATTTCCATGTCTAAGCTGGATTTCAAATAGGCAGAGGAACCAGGGGGCACATTGCCAACATTCATTAGATTGAGGAGAAAGCAAGGGATTCCAGAAAAATATCTACTTTTGCTTCATAGACTGAACTAAACCCTTTGACTGAGTGGATCACAACAAACTGTGGAAAATTATTAGAGAGATGCAAGTACCAGAACACCAAACCCATCTTCTGAGAAACCCATATGCAGGTAAAGAAGCAACAGTTAGAACTGGACACGGAAAAAATGACTGGTTCAAGACTGAGAAAGGAGAATGATACGGCTGTATATTGTCACCCTGCTTCTTTAACATACATGCAGAGTACATCATGCCAAATGCCAGGCTAATGAATAAGAAACTGGGATCCGAATTGTGGGGAGAAATATCAGCAACATCAGATATTCAGAGGACACCACCCTAATGGCAGAAAGTGAAGAGGAACTAAAGAGCCTCTTGAGGGTGAAAGAGCAGAGTGAAAAAGCTGGCTTCAAATTCAACATTAAAAAAAGTAAGATTGTGGCGTTGGTTATACCACATCATATCAGTAGGAGGGGAAAAGGTAGAATCACTGACAAATTTTATTTCTTGAGCTCAGTGACTGTAGGCATGAAATTTAAAGATGCTTGTTCTTTGGAAGAAAAACTTAGACAAACCTAGACAGCACATTAAAAAACAGAGACATCACTTTGCCAACAAAAATCTATATAGTCAAAGCTATGGTTTTTCCAGTAGTCATGTATGGATGTGAGAGTTGGACCATAAAGAAGGTTGAGCACCAAAGAATTGATGCCTTAAAATGTGGGGCTGAAGAAGACTCTTGAGAGTCTCTTGGAGAACACGGAGATCAAACCAGTCAGGCCTAAAGGAAATCAACCCTGAATATTCATTGGAAGGACTGATGCTGAAGCTGCAGCTCCAACACTTTGCCTACCTGATGTGAAGTGCTAACACATTGGGAAATATCCTGATGCTGGAAAAAATTGAGGACAGGTGGAGAAGGGGGCGACAGAGGATGAGATAATTGGATGGCATCACTGACTCAATGGTCATGAGTTTGAGCAAACTCTGGGAGACAGTGGAGGTCAGAGGAGCCTGGCATGCTACAGTCCATGGGGTTGCAAGGAGTTGGACACAATTTAGTGATTGAACAACAACAATAATTTTATCAAATATTAAAAACATAAATTTATTTTTCTCTGTGTATCATAATTGATTATATATCAAATACGTGGTTGCTGTTGTTTAGTCGTAAGTCATGTCCAACTATTTTGCAACCCCATGGACTGTGTAGCCCTCCAAGTTCCTCTGTCCGTAGGATTTTCTAGGCAAGAATATTGCAGTGGGTTGCCATTTCCTTCTTCAGGAGATCTTCCCGAACCAGGGAGTGAACCTGAGTCCCCTGCATGTCTCCTGCACTGCACACAGATTCTCTATCACTGAGCCACTGGCGAAACACTCAAATAAGTGGGGAAAATAGCATAATTTTGGTTGTTAAGTATTTGTGTATTTGGAGTCTTGCTCTGGAGGAAGACTACCCAGTTTAATATGCCAGCTTTGTCTTCTATCACAAGATGTGGAAATTACTTGTCTTTTCTTCATCACAGTTCCTTCATCCATAAAAAGAAAGTAGTATACATACACTGCAAAAATTCATTATGATAATTCGATGAATCCATATGTATTAAGCACTTAATATTAGTATCTGGCCTAGGCTTCCCTGATGGCTTGGTGGGTAAAGAATCCACCTGCAGTGCAAGAGACACAGGAGATGTGGGTTCGATCCCTGGTTCAGGAAGATACTCTGGAGGAAGAAATGGCAACCCACTCCAGTATTTTTGCCAGAAAAAGCCCATGGACAGAGGAGCCTGGTTGGCTATATTCCACAGGGTTGCAAAGAGTCAGATAAGACTAAGTACACAATTTGACATTTTGATATACTGGGGGAGGTTTGCTATTATTATTGCTTTAAATGAATTACCCTTGAGGTTTAAAATGTTTTTGTTAACCATTTATATTTCTTCTATAATTTTTCATTCACATCCCTTGCCTATTTTTATTGCCATGTTCACTTTTTTTTCTTACTGATTTTAAAAATGTGTATCATTTTTGGCATACTGCTTTGAATATCATTAAATGTCATAAGTATGCATAATAATTAATACAGAAGTACTAACTGGGCATCTGAATATCTGAGACCCTGTGCTAGGTGCTGTGCAGAACAGAAAGACATGAATGATAAAGTCCCTTTCCTCTATGTGATTTTTAACATAGGGTGAAAAGGAAGCCTCCAAAACAATGCAATGTGTCATATAGAGATTTCTGTATCTGTACTTTTGGTACACTGATGCAAAAGACATTAATTCAGACTGAAATCATCTCTCAAGGTTTTTGGAAGACATAACATTTAAGATTGAGTTGAATAATGGGCAAAATTTTGAGAAGTATGGATGGCTGGACAAAGACATTCTAGTGAGTTAAAATAATGAGAGAGAAGACAGAGTGGTGAGATAAAATACTCATTTAAAGAACTTATTTAAATTTTTTTTTATCTTTATGTGACATGCTTTCAACAAAGCAAGGTAAACATTATCATTGATCCCTTAGAGATTAGAATAATAAGTAAAGATGAATTATAGTTAACATAATACTAATTCAGGAACTCAAACTAGTGTGTATATGAGCCATTCAGTACTGCAGTTTATATTAAAAGGCTGAACTAAATGCAAAGGACTGATAACACACACAAAAAATGACACTTTCTTTTTGACAGCATTGGATAGAAAAGACAGATTATGGCAGTTTCAAGGCTGTAAAAATATAGAAGGATAACAACCAAAAATTTGTAGCAAATTCACAAGGGCAGATTTGGAAGATGCCAGTCAGGATCCTTGATATCCTTAGCTGCAGTATTTTTCAGCCTGGCACTCTGACATTTTAAGTCAGATGAATTTTTGTTGTGGGAGTGTCCTGTGCATTCTAGATGTTTGGCAGCATCCTTGACTTCAGTCCACTGTGTGCCAGTGGTACCTCTCCCAGCAGCAGGGTTATGACAAATAAAAATGTCTCTAAACATTGTGAATGTCCCTCTGGGGACAAAAATGTCCTCTGGTTGAGAACCACTACTGCTGCTGCTGCTGCTGCTGCTGCTGCTAATTCACTTCAGTCGTGTCCAACTCTGTGCAACCCCATAGATGGCAGCCCACCAGGCTCCCCCATCCCTGGGATTCTCCAGCCAAGAACACTGGAGTGGGTTGCCATTTCCTTCTCCAATGCATGAAAGTGAAAAGTGAAAGGGAACTCGCTCAGTCATGTCCAACTCTTCATGACCCCATGGACTGTAGCCTACCAGGCTCCTCAGTCCATGGGATTTTCCAGGCAAGAATACTGGAGTGGGTTGCCATTGCCTTCTCTGGAGAACCACTGCAGTACAATATAAAATCATTCCTTTATTTCTAATCTCTTTTAACTGTTCATTATGTTCTGGAGCAATATGTTCAATTTTTTATAGTTATAAAACCAAAGACATCATTTATTGAACATATGCATAAAACAAGTTTTAAAATATATGTTTCATACAAAGTTATAACCCTGTAAGCGAGATAGCAAAAGAGACACAGATGTATAGAACAGTCTTTTGGACTCTGTGGGAGAGGGAGAGGGTGGGATGATTTGGGAGACTGGCATTGAACCATGTATAATATCATATAAGAAACAAATCGCCAGTCTAGGTTCAGTGCTTGGGGCTGGTGCACTGGGATGACCCAGAGGGATGGTATGGGGAGGGAGGTCGGGGGCGGGGGGTTCAGGATTGGTAACACGTGTACACCCGTGGTAGATTCATGTTGATGTATGGCAAAACCAATACAATATTGCAAAGTTAAAAAAAAATGTACCTCAAATGTTAAAGCTTGGATACATACTTTGGCATGTCCCTACCTGTTTTATTTTTATTTTATGTCTGTTTTTTAAATGTATTTTCTTCTCACTTTTCTTTTTCTTTTTAATTTTATTTTTACTTTATTTTACTTTACAATACTGTATTTGTTTTGCCATACATTGACATGAATCCGCCACGAGTGTATACGAGCTCCCAATCCTGAATCCCTCTCCCACCTCCCACCCCATATCATCTCTCTGGATCATCCCTGTGCACCAGCCCCAAGCCTCCTGTATCCTGTATCGAACATAGACTGGCGCTTTGTTTCTTACATAATAGTATACATGTTTCAGTGCCCAAGCTGAGCTCATTTTCTGAATTTATCTGAATATTAGAAAATCCATATTTGCAGCAACTTAATATTCCTGCTGTGAAAAATTAAGCAGATCACTCTAACTTGGGAAATTTATGGAATTACTTTTTCTCAAACCTTATGTTTTGAAATAATTTCAGAATTAAAGCTGCAAAGATGTACAAAGTATTTCATATACCTTCAACCCAGAGTTCTCAAATGTTAACATTTCACGGCTTTGTGCTTTCTCACACTCCCTCTCCTCTGTGTGTGTGTGTGTAGGTATGTATGTATATAATGTGTGCGTGTGAAGTCACTTCAGTTGTGTCTGATTCTTTATGACCCTGTGGACTGTAGCTCATCAGGCTCCTCTGTCCATGGGATTCTCAAGGCAAGAATACTGGAGTGGGTTGCTATGCCCTCCTCCAGGAAGTCTTCCTGACCTAGGGATCCAACTCATGTCTCATTATGCCTCCTGCATTGACAGGCAGGTTCTTTACCACTAGTGTCACCTGAGAAGCCCAATATGTATTATATATGTATATAAAGTTTAAGAACCATTTGAGAATAAGTTAAATATATATGCCCCTTTACAACGAAATTCTTCCATGTTTATTTCCAAAAACAAAGGCACTCAATTTTGTAACTGCAATGCAATTATCAAAACCAGGAAATTAATATTAATTCAGTACTAATAGCTAATCTTATTAAAATAACGATAATAGCTCCAATAATACCCCATCTAAGATCACAGTTTACATTTAGTGGTCATGTCTCTTTAGATCCTTTTAATGTAGAATAGTTCTTATTCTTTTTTTCTTTTTTGGTCTGAACTGAATATTTGCTTCTCCTGCAAATCTAAATTCGAATGTTGAAGCTCCACCTCCTAGTGCGGCTATATTTGGAGATGGGTGCTCTAAGGAAGTAATTAAAGTTAAATGAAATCATAAGTGTGAGACCCTGGTTCAATAGAGTTAGCGTCCTGACAAGAAGAGACCACAGAGAGTTTGACTGTCTTCCTTTTTTTCTCTCTCTCTGTCCCTCTCTTTCTCTTCCTCTGTGCACATATGAGGAAAAACTGTAAAGACATAGAGAGATAGTGTTAATTTACAACACAGGAAACCAACCTCATTAGAAACCAACCCTTCATCATAGACTTTCAGCCTCCAGAACTATGAGAATTTCCATTGTTTGAGCCACCCATTCTGCGGTAATTTGTTTTGGCAACCTGCAGCTGACATACAATGACATTTTTGAAGTATACAGACCAGTTACATTGCTTAACACTTAGACTTAATAGCCATAAAATCTTTAACTGCTACAGGGATACTTCTATCGTACAGGGAATATATGATTATAGATTGGTCCAAGATCATGACAAGGGAATGGTGAGATGGTTTGTTTTCAGGGTGTATTTGATATTAAAGCCAACAAGCTTCCTAAAGCATTGGGTATGAGGCATGAGAAAAAAAGAGATCTAAGTGTAGCAAACATAGCAGAGATCATACGTCCAAATAGGTGCAAAATCTATGACAGCTTAAATACATTACCACAGAGCAATTTCTATTTTGAAATAATTTTTAGTTCTAGTGGCAAAATCTTTTTATATATTTCTAATGTAAGCTTATTGCACAAAAGATGGTTGGCAGGGTGAATAGCCTCATTCATAGCAAATCTTTATTTCAAGGTAAATTTGACTTTAGGAATAATCCAAAAGCCATATGTAAATAAATTAGATAACCACACCAAGCAATAACGTTTTCAGCCATAACTCTAAGTAATAATTCTAGTGTTTTTGCATTGTTCTTAATATGATTCTGAAAGCAAATCCAAGAGAGAATTTTCAAAAAGGCTTTTAAGCAATAATAGCATCATTAGCAAAAGTAGCTATATCTTAAGATTACTTTTCTTTGAAAGAAACAAAATTCAATAGTATCTATAGATAATGTAATAGTTATTTACATCAATAAATATAAATATGTATGTTATGCCATTTTTCATTATTTTTGTGCCTTCTCTCTCATTGTAGAAAGCTAAATTCTTTTTCTTCATTTCTTCATTTTCTAGATGTGGCTATCTTTAGGGTTGGAGAAGGAAGTGGCAACCCACTCCAGTATTCTTGCCTGGAGAATCCCAGGGATGGAAGAGCCTGTTGGGTGCCGTCTATGGGGTCGCATAGAGTTGGACACGACTGATGCGACTTAGCAGCAGCAGCAGCAGCAGCAGCAACATCTTTAGGGTACCCTGGTGTGGTACTTAGAGAAATGTCTATACCTATAACTATATCTGTATTATCTCTCTCGCTATTTATATTTGTACCTGTCTATATATTATCTATTTTTATATACATATGCCTAGAAATGGCTTCCCTGGTGGCTCAGCAATAGAGACTCTGCCTGCAATGCAGGAGACACAGCTTCTATCCCTGGGTCAGGAAGATCCCTTGGAGGAGGAAACAGTAACCCATTACACTATTCTTGCCTGAAAAACTCATGGACAGAGGTGGCTGGCAGGCTACGGTCCATGGGCTAGCAAAGAGTTGGACATGACTGAGTGACTGAGCACATGCATACATGCCTAGATATTTATTATAGTTAGAAAGAGGCCTCTCTTTTTCATCTGATAATTGTTGTTGTGTTGCTTAATAATTTTTTTTAGATTTCCAAATCTGGAAATAGCTCAGAAGTCATCTACTCAAACTCTCTAATTTCACGAAGAAACTGATTTTCTTTTCCCCAAAGACCTTTAACCAACATTGTTTAGGATAGGAACCCAGGCTTGCTGTCTCCCAGTGGAGTGCTCTTTCTAATCTATTAGAACGAAGGTTGCAATACTGGTCAGAGAAGGAAAATTATTGCTAGTATTGTAACTAACTTAGTTTGGAGGTCTGAGATACACTAATTTCTACTGTGTCTCTGTCTGTGTGTGTGCTCAGTTGTGTCCTTCTCTTTGTGACCCTGTGGACGGTAGCCTGCCTGGGAAATCCCTGCGATTCCCCAGGAAAGAATACTGGAGTAGGTTGCTGTTTCCTCCTCCATGGGATCTTCCTGACCCAGGGATCCAACTGTCTCTTGCATCTCCTGATTGGCAGGGGGATTCTTTACCACTGTGCCATGTGAGTACCCTCAATTTCTACTGCAGATATTTTGAAACAAAACAATTTCCGTTTCAGAGGTTCCACAAAATGGTTAGAGTTACAATCCATTGCCCTTAAAACCTGCTAACTGAGTCAACAAGACATAGTAGATAGACAGTATTAAAGACAGGTGCATTGCAATAAATTATGAGCTAAAATAGGCTTTTCTTACTGAAAGTAATTACAACTATAATTGGGGGGAACTGGATATTCTTAATCTATAGATGGGTTGACAGAATGTGTAGGAAAAAGCATTTCTTGAATATCTATTGTTTGGCAGTCACTTTTCATGCATTATTATTGAACACAATTTTAAATTTACTGAAATTCTGGTTCTTAGAGAATTTTTAAATAAGAATTCTGAGTTGAATATTATTATTTTAAAGTCCTTAATTAATACTTTTACATTATACATTGAAAGGATGTTAAATGACTGGGTAAGTTACTGAAAATATAAGCTAAGCATTAATATATTGACTTTTTATTAGAAATAAATTATGATGAGTTAAAGTATTATGTCTTTTATTTTTTGTTAACCACCTGTGTTGCTTAATTTTCAACAAATATTTATTAAGTATTTGCTGAGCCCATCAGTGGCACATGAACTATTTTGACCAGGATACATTTGTCTTATCTTGGGCTTCTATAGATGATCTTAAACAACAGATTTTTTTTTCTCATTTTTTCAGTTATGAAGGCCAGGAAGTCCAAAGCCAACTAGCTGGCCTACTTGGTTCCTGGTGATAGGACCCTTTCTGACTTGCACATGGCCGTTTTCTTGCCATCTCCTCACATGGCTGAGAGAGTGGGCAAGCTCTGGCATTCTTTATCTTTTTATAAAGAGACTAATCCCATCAGTGACTCCTCTGTCATGTATTCTTATAAATCTAGTTACCTTCTATAAACCCTACCTCCAGTTAAAATCACATTGAGGATAGAACTTCAGCAGATGAATTTTGGGGGGATAATATGCATTCAGGCCATAACACATATCAATGTGTTTTCTTCCTTGATGGAGATGACAGTCTTCCAGAGAAAAGCATAAATAAAAATTTCTTGTGACCAGTGTTATAAAAGGGGCAGAATAAGGTCTGTAAGAAAGAAGAATGGTAAATCGACTTTAGGTACATATTTTCAGGAAAGCTCACCCTTAGGGAAATGTGTGAGATTTGATGGCTCCTGTAGAGCCAGCTTTGCAGAGGGCAGAGTTGTTCAGATAGCAGGAATTTAACTTCACTTGCTAAGAAGGGAGAGATTGCAGTGTGTTTGCAGAATGAGAAGGAAGATTTTTCTCTAAGGCACAAAGAGATGGCAAGAAACTGGAGCCACAGCCCAGATTATGTAGGATGTCTCAGGATGTGCCAAATGCAATCAGATACTATCAATTTTGAATTTTCAAACTTCACTCTGCTTGCTTTGATAGATACTAGAAAGTTTAAACAACAAACATGATCAAAATGTTGGCTGAGGAAAGGCAAGAAATACAGTTTTCTAATTTATCTTGTTTTATTTAAGAGTAGGCTTTTCTTATTTTATTTGAGAAACGTGGAAAATGTTTTAATCATAGGCGAATCTTTTTGGAACAAGTGTTTGTCAATAAGTCACCTAAAGGTGACATGATCCTACATGGAGTTTAAGCCCCCAACTTCTAATCTGCTTTCCTTTTTACTACATTGTTATCTCAGAGTCAAGAAGGGAAAATAAAGAAAAACCTCTAGTGAAAACTGGGCCCATTAAATCATGGACTCTCTGGGCAGTTTCCTACTTTCTTTTGAAAGGATGGGTCAAGGTTTCCCATTTGCCATGGGAAATTTTCTTAATGGTTTCCCAAGGCATGAGCAAGAAATGATACATGTTGGGTTGATCTCACAAAATAAACCAAATTAAGCTTTTGTTTGTATAACTGAACTGGTTTTGTCTGATTGAGAAATCTTCAAAGGCTAGTCTCCAATTTTTTTTCTTTTTTTGCTTTTTTTTTTTTAACAGATTCTCACTGAATCCCTGTTTACCTTCTCTGCCCTTAAGTATGGCCCTCTGAACCCTCAATGGACTCACCTGTAGCAGGCTATATAGCTTGTATGTCCCAAATTGCAGTTCTTTTGTTATTCCTGGATAAAGTCATCTTTTTGATGGTTCCCGAGCTTCCTTTATTTTACCTTTTTATTTAGGTCAACAGTCTGTCATAGACCCTGTTGATGGTATTCTTTCGAGCCTCAGCAAGCTACTCTAGTGTAGTAGGAGGAAGCACTAGTTTTCTCACATTGTTAAGTACTGGTTTAAATCTTTGGTAAATGGCAAGCTGGACTCTGCTCTGAGGCACTATCTATTCTTTTGATTTTGGAAATGATCTTAGGAATTTGAATATATCATTTCATCATATGCACAAAGCCAAGTTTGTTACCAAATGCAAGCTCATGTGCCCAATGCACAATAAGACCAAATAAATCAAAACATTGGAGTTTGGAGCTGAGAAAGACTTATTGTAGGGTCATGAAAGGGGAAGGGGTGGCTCATGTCCTCAGAAATCCCAAACACCCTAAAAGATTTCAGCAAAATATTTCAAAAGGCAAAGTGAGTTGGGGGGTGGGGTGGGGCATCACAGGATATGTGATTAGCTGGTGCATGATTCTCTGATTAGTTGATATTAAGGCAACAGGGTATTAACATAGGGCTAGGTGCTTATGATCATTAAGTAATTAATTTCTTCCATTTGGTGGTGATTTTTAGCATCTGAAAATCTCAGGAAATAAGCATGAGATAGTCTTTAGGTACTTCAGAGAGGAGCTACAGCAGAAGATATGGAGGAAGTGTCTGGTGGTTTAGATAGTAAACAATATGCAATGTGGGAGACCCATGTTTCATCCCTGGGTTGGGAAGATCCCCTGGAAAAGGGAATAGCGACCCACCTCAGTACTCTTGCCTAGAGAATTCCATGGACGGAGGAGCTTGGTGGGCTATATATTTCATGGGGTTGCAAAGAGTCAGACACGACTGAGTGACTAACACTTTATTTCCTAGGAAGGGATGATGGATTCCTGCTTGGTTGCAAGCTGATAATTCTTTTTTAACCCATGACCAATATAGTCTTTGAAGATGCACAGTTTCAGTTTAAAGTCAAAACAGAGAGACAGCTCAATAAAGTTAATTCTGTCAAGCAAGAAAATTATTTATTTTCTTTCATAATAGAAACCACCAGCAAAAATGTTACCATATTTTTCCTTCTCCTTTGTTAAATATATTTGCCTAATCAACCCACTCCAGTATTCTCGCCGGGAAAATCCCATGGACTGAGGAGCCTGGTAGGCTGCATTCCATGCTGTTGCTAAGAGTTGAACACGACTGAGCGACTTCACTTTTACTTTTCACTTTCATGCATTGGAGAAGGAAATGGCAACCCACTCCAGTGTTCTTGCCTGGAGAATCCCAGGAATGGGGGAGCCTGGTGGGCTGCCGTCTCTGGGCTCGCACAGAGTCGGACACGACTGAAGCAACGTAGCAACAGCAACAACAAATTGAAGAAAGGAATTATTTTCTGAAAATTTAAATGTTCATCATATCTGAATAGAAGATAGGATTGCTTCAAATGCAGTATTCTGCATTATAAGAATGTTTGTACACAAAACATTTCTTCTGAAAGGTTAATAAAGGCATGTTTTGGATCCATAAACATGATAGAGGTATATGTTTTTTATAATGAAAACAGTCTATGAAGAATTATATCTTATGTTAGCTATGTTATACATTGGTTTATGGGAAATTTGCAATGAATTAAAAAAATGCAAGCCTACCCATTTAATTTTATCTTTTCCCTAACTTATCTGGCAAACTGCAGCAATATAAAAGAAACACACTTACATTTAAAAATAACTATATCTGAATTGAATTTATATAATTTGAGATTTAAAATGTTCAAATCTTGGCTCCAATGAATTCTTATTAATTTGTAATCACTTTCTTTTTTCTGCAAAATATTAAAATAATAAGCATTTTAATTCACACTGTATTCCTTAAACACAAAATTCTTTAAACCAATAATGCACAGAGAGACAGATGTTTATTTCTTCTAAGGGCCCAGAAGTGAGACAGCTTGAATACAGTGCATATAGTCACTGTCTAGTCACTTTCGGATGTGCTTCCTTCCCCCGCATTCTTTCTGCTGCAAATGAAGTGGCAAACATATTCGGTCTGTGAATATTTATTAAGCAATACTGTCTACCACATGTGGTGCCTGATGCTACATATATGACTATGATATAGCACTTGCTTCATGGAGTTTTTAATACATTCCATTTGGAATAAAAATACTTAGAATTTCAAGAGAGTACAGTAACTATCCCTATTTTTTTTTAAAAAATCAGGTTTCTTATAATTCTAAATTAACCTAGTGTATACTATATTTCTTCATTTTTATAGCTTTATTGAAGTATAATTGAAACATAATAAGCTATATATAAATTATATAAATTTGATGTTTTGATAAGTGTATATACTTTGAAACTACCACCACAATCATGATAATGAATATATCTTCTGTCCCCAAAAGTCTCCTCTTGGCCTTTTGTGATCACTTCCTCTTGCTAATTCCTTCCCATCCCCACTTGTCCATAGGCATCTACTGATATTTCTGTCACCATATTCTAGTTTATACTTCTCAGAATATTATTCAGTTCCAGTATGAGTTTCTTTGGGATGGTTTCTTTTATTGAACATAGTTATTTTGAGACTTCTTCATTTTGTTTTGTTTATCAGTCATTCATTTGGCTTCATTGCTGGATAGTGTTCCAGTGCATGGATAAGCAATTTGTTCATTCATTCACCTATGGTTGCACATTTGTGCTGTCTCCAGTTTTGGAGGATGATCACCAACAAAGCTTCATGAACATCAGTATACAGTGTTTACTTTGTGAATGCATGCTCAGTCATGTCCTACTCTTTTTCAACCCCATGGACTGTAACCCACCAAGCTCCTCTGTCCATGGGATTCTACAGGCAAGAATACTGGAGTGGATAGCCAGTCCCTTCTCCAGGGGATCTTCCCAACCCAGGGATCAAATCTGAGTTTCTTGTCTTGCAGGCAGATTCTTTATTGTCTGAGCCTATGTTTATGTGCACAAATCTTTTTGTGAACATATGACCTGATTTTCTGGGAAATGCCTGCTTGATATGGCAGGCATATATAATTTCTTTTTTAAATTGCCACATTTTCCTAGATTTGTTGACTCTCTGGGGTTTGAGTGGTATCTCACTGAAGTTCAATGGCACCCTACTCCAGTACTCTTGCCTGGAAAATCCCATGGATGGAGGAGCTTGGTGGGCTGCAGTCCATGCTAAGGGTTGGACATGACTGAGTGACTTCCCTTTCACTTTTCACTTTCATGCATTGGAGAAGGAAATGGAAACCCACTCCAGTGTTCTTGCCTGGAGAATCCCAGGGACGGGGGAGCCTGGTGGTCTGCCGTCTATGCGGTCGCACAGAGTCGAACACGACTGAAGTGACTTAGCAGCACTGAAGTTTTTAAATTTACATATCCTTTATAACTGATAAGGAGAAGGCAATGGCACCCCACTCCAGTACTCTTGCCTGAAGAATCCCATGGATGGAGGAGCCTGGTGGGCTGCAGTCCATGGGGTCGCTAAGAGTCAGACATGACTGAGTGAATTCACTTTCACTTATAACTGATGATGTTGGGCATTTTCCATGTGCTTTTTTCCATGTTGCTATTTGTATATCTTAAGCATCTAATTCAAATATTTTGCTTAATTTAAAAATATTTGTTGTTTTCTTATTACTAGGTTTTGAAAATTCTTTATATATTATGGATATAAATCCTTTATCAAATATGTGATTTATAAATAATTTCTTCTAGTTATTGGTCTTTTTATTTATTGTTCTTGTGTCTTTCAAAAACCAGTATTTATTCATTATGATGAGCAATTTATTAATTTTTCACCATATGAAAAGTCTTTGTTTAATCCATTGTCAAAAACAGTTCTCTTGTGTTTTCTTCTGAGAGTTTTATAGTTCTAATTTTTATTGTTAGGCCTATGATCTGCTTGAGTTAATGTTTGCACATAGTGCAAAGCTATAAATTGAAATAATTCATTTTTTTTGTTGTTGTTTTGGCCATGCCATGTGGTATGTGGGATATTAGTTCCTCAGCCAGTGATCAAAGCTGTGCCCCCTGCATTGGAAGTGCAGAGTTTTAACCACTAGAGTGCCAAGGAATTCCCATGTTTCTTCTTTTTAAATATAGACAAGTGCCATTTGTTGAGACGACTATTTTTCTCCACAAAATTGGCTTTACATGTCTTTCAAAAGTACGTCTATTCTGGACCCTTTATTCCTTGCCTATGTTGATATCAATAGTATAGATCTTTTAGTACTTGATATCACCTAGTATAATACTTCAAATTTTTAAAAGGGCTTCTTTACTGTTATTTTCTTAGATAAGTTTTAAGTTCACAAAAAGATAAGGAGAAGGTACAGAGTTTCCATATATACTCTGCACCCACACGTGCACAGCCTCCCACATTATCAACATCTCCCACTAGAGTGGTACATTTGTTACAACTGATGAACCTACATTCAGTTCAGTTCAGTTCAGTCACTCAGTCATGTCTGACTCTTTGTGACCCCATGAATTGCAGCACGCCAGGCCTCCCTGTCCATCACCAACTCCTGGAGTTCACTCAGAATCACGTCCATCGAGTCGGTGATGCCATCCAGCCATCTCATCCTCTGTTGTCCCGTTCTCCTCCTGCATTGACACATCATAATTATGCAAAGTTATAGTTTTACATTAGGGTTCACTTTTGGTGTTATATATTCTCTGGGTTTGAATAAATGTATAATGCCATGTGTAACGTCATTATGGTATCACACAGGGTATCACTGCCCTAAAATTCTCTTTGTTCAACCTATTTATCTCTCCTCCATCCTAAGCCCTAGTAGCCATTGATCATTTAACTGTGTCCATAGTTTTGCCTTTTCCAGAATGTGATATAATTGGACTCGTACAGTATGTATCAGATTGGCTTCTTTCACTTAGCAATATGCATTTAAGTTTCCTACATGTCTGTTTTGGCTTCCCAGGTGGCTCTAGTGGTAAAGAACCTGCTTGCCAATGTAGGAGACATAAGAGATGCAGTTTCAATCTTTGGATGGGGAGGATCCCTTGGAGGAGGGCCTGGCATTGCACTCCGGTATTCTTGCTAGAGAAGCCCCTGGACAGGGGAGCCTGGCAGGCTGCAGTCCACAGGGTCATAGAGAATCAGAGATAACTGAAGCAACTTAATATGCATGCCTATGTCTTTTTATGGCTTAACAGCTCATTTCTTTTTAGTGCTTAAAATATTCCATATTTCTGTATCTACTACACTACTGAAAAACATTTTGGTTGCCTCCAATTGCAAATAAAGCTGCTGAGGGGACATATGTTTTCAACTCCTTTGGGTAAATACCAAGGAGCTATAGCTAGACTGTATGTTTAGTTTTGTGAGAAACTCAGACTGTGTTCCAAAGTGGCTGTAGCAGTAGCGTTCCCATGAGCAAGAATGAGTGTTCCTGTTGTGCCACATCCTTGTCAGCATTTGGTGTTGCCAGTGTTGCAAATTTTGGCAATTCTACTAAATATGTAGCAGTGTCTTATTATAATTTGTATTTCCTCAGATGACATATGATATGGAGCATCTTTTCATGTGATTATTGTCATGTGTCGTCTTTGGTGGGTTGTCTATTAAGGTCTTTGGTCAATGCTTAAATAAAGTTGTTTGCTTTCTTGCTGTTGAGTTTTAACAATTCTTTGTTTATTTTTGATAGTTTAGTTCAGTTCAGTTCAGTCACTCAGTCATGTCCGACTCTTTTTGACCCCATGAGTCACAGCACGCCAGGCCTCCCTGTCCATCACCAACTCCTGGAGTTCACTCAGACTCACACCCATCAAGTCCGTAATGCCTTCCAGCCATCTCATCCTCTGTCATCCCCTTCTCCTCCTGCTCCCAATCCATCCCAGCATCAGAGTCTTTTCCAATGAGTCAACTCTTCACATGAGGTGGCCAAAGTACTAGAGCTTCAGTTTTAGCATCATTCCTTTCAAAGAAATCCCAGGGTTGATCTCCTTCAGAATGGACTGGTTGG